>JAJOOR010025021.1:0-16551 GCA_036250505.1 Solanum acaule | reverse complement strand
CTATTTTTTCAACAAAAAAATATGATAATTAATTTTTGATTGCAACCTAATTTTCTAAAAAAAATAACTTGCAATATCAATATTAAAAACATACAATATTATTACGAAAAATCATCAAAATTACTTCTCGATTCAAATCTCCTACTATATAATGCATCATTGTACATTTTATATATTTACATATGACATAAAAATAAAACGTACAGTGTCTTCAAACTCCTACTTAATCGATATCATTTTTTATTTTTTAAAAACAATGAAGAAAAAAACACAAAATTAGAATTTAATGTTAAAAACTTTTAGTGACAGTTTTCTGGGCTTTTGTGGCGACTGTTGTTGCCGCTAAAAGTTTAGTTCTTTTGTAGTGAATCCTAGTTGGCAACGCTAGGTGGAAGGATTAGTCCCACATGGCTGGCCACGTCAATAAAAATTTGGGGTATTAACTCTTGAGGGTATTTGTGGTCTCTTAGGATAACAGCAGGGGCATTTTTTATCCCAAAATGTAACGAAGGGTATAAGTGGTCTATTTCACATAGTTCAGGGGCAATTTTGACCCTTTTCCGTATCCTTTTTAACTCCTTTTGCACTCTATTTTTTCAAATCTTTGATAGTTAGAATAATACTCTGTCAAAAATATGAATTAATAGTCGAAAAGTGTTGAACAAAGTGAATTACAAATTCTTTTTTTATTTCTTCGTAACTTTTCATATTAAAGTAAGGGTATACCACTTATCAACCTTTTGAATCATATTCTATGATTCTAACTCTTATCTTTATTTAAAGTTTATCAACTTATTACTTGTAAAATTATGTTATCAATTCATATAATAATTGTCTCAATCAAATGATGTTTTTCAATGTTGAATTGATAAAATCTTACCTAAAATTAATAATGAAAAAAAAGTATTTGAAAAAATCATTTATAAAAAAAGACATTAAGTAATAATTTACATCTAAAAAATTAGAAAACTAAATAAATATAGATAGAGTTTATTTAAATTTTTGGCCTCTAATTAGAATTTCGCTTTAGGCCTTAAATTATGTTGAGCCGCCCCTGGTTCTAGATACACTGTACTTCGCATGTATTTGAGATACATTAACAAATCCCGCTCGCATATCTATCTGGTATCCCAGATATATGTGAATCATATCAAATACATGTATCTAGTATGTATCTAGTCATGTGATTTGCATGTATCAGGGATACATAGACAAATTTCAGTCGATTCCCTCCTATTCTCGCTCTTTCCCTCTTTCCCTATTTAAGTGTATCTAGTAGCAATAGTTTTACATGCATGTAAATGTATCTGACTTGAAGTCTGGTATGAAATTATTAATTAATGAAATAAAATGTAATTATTTCAAACAATAAAAAAAATAGTAAATATAATAGGTATGTTTGTGTAATTAGGTAGTTTCTCCTTATTGCAAAAATACTTATTTTACCTTTTCATAAAGTTAATACACGTATTTTAGCAAAATGATTAAATTGTTGAAATTTTATACATAAAAATATGTCAATATAACAATATCTCGTACGAGTTAAAAGAAAATCTTCCAAAATGAAGAGAAAAAAAGTTAATTAAATTCCAAAGCAGATGATAGCATCTTACTAAAACTTTAATATATATATTAGACTAAGGAGCGAAGCTAGAATACACATGTACGTAAAAAAATAACATAAAGTTTTAAAGGACTCTTTTCAAATATTAATAATCGAAGCGTTTATTAAAACTTATAAGAAAAAAATTGAAGTATGGAATTAATTGATATTTCACAAATCATTTTTTAAGTCATTAAAACTAGATATATATATATATATATATTACCTATACTTTCAAAATATTAGGTATTTTACCAGTAATTAAGAGAGTTTCTTTTACATGTATTTTTGCTACTAGATACACTAACATAGGGACAGAAGCGAGCGAGATGGGGAGAAAGGTGAGCAAGATTTGTTATGTATCTCAGATACATAAATACACACTAGATACATGCATATGTATATATCTGGTGTGATTCGCTTGTATCTCAGATACATAGGAGAGTGGCGAGCGAGATTTGTTATATATCTCAAATACATGAAAATCCACTTGGATACAGTATATCTAGAACAAATTACACCTAATTTTGACCCCATGTATCCTAAGATATATGTATCTGAATGTATTTCAACATATCTAGATGCACCAAAATCTAATAAAATTTGTAATATTACAAACTAGAATGTATCTAAGTTATTAGCTTATAAACTAGTAGAATTTATGTAAAGTTTCCCTTTCCCTGAATGTGTAGGAAGGACCTGTTCCATGTTACTTATTTGGTCCGACCCAACTTCTTTGGTCCAAACCATTTGTCAATCATCAAAAAATATTAGATCCAACACCCCATCTTCAGAACACAGAGGAATCACTTTTTTTTTTTTTAATAATGGTTAGCAATTCTTGGAATTTTTGGTTATGGCATACGGATATTTCCCTCATTATTATAATTATGAATTCTATAGGATACTCATTTCTCAGGTTCAATCCCATGTATATTAGCACTAAGACTTTTTTGTATCCTTCATTAATTTCATTTGTCTCAAGGTATCTTGGACAAAATTATGTATTTTTCTATTATTAATACATAAATTAGACATTGCAATTCCCGTCACATTAATTCAATTGCTACTAAATATATTTACGGTACCAAATATTGTTGCTAAAAATAAAATCAACTGCCACTAAATATCTCTTTTATTGTAGTGACTCGTGCACAAAATACTTTTATTTGTTGGGAAATTAAAATAAACGGAGGGGAATCAATCGTTCAAAGAGGGCTAGCTTTTTATTTATATTGATACAGATACATAGTTAAATGATCATTTGAATTTCATCTGTATAAGTTGGTCTATCTTTATTTATTTATTTATTTATTCATACTTTAATAATAATAATATTACATTGTTTTGTTGATGAACAATCTCTTGTAGACCTCTGGTAAAGCCACATTTGTAGTGGTATAACCACCATCAATTATAAGATTAAGTCCACTTGCATATCTAGATTCATCACTTGCCAAATACAACACTCCATCTGCTACATCGTCCACACTTAGTAAAACTCCTTTCAAATTTCCTCCTTCTGTAAACCATTTATCAGCCATTTCTTTGTTTACTTTAAATGCATTTAACATCAATGGTGTGCTAATTGTATAAGGAGAAACACTATTAACTCTTATTCCGTATTTCGCTAATTCGACTCCAACATTCTTGGTAAGTCCCAAAAGTGCATTCTTTGAAGTAGTATAGATGTGAACCAAATCACTATAAAATGTCGACACTATACTTGTTGTGAAAATAATGACACCTTTCTTTTTCGGAATCATCACTCTAGCAGCATGTTTCGCGCAAAAAAACCCTCCAACAACGTTTACATCGAATATGTTCTTAATCATATTGTAATCAATGTCTTGGATACTGGTAAATGGATTGCCTATTACACCAGCGTTACTAAACATTATGTCGAGCTTACCAAATTTAGCAATTGTTGTATTAACAACATTTTTTACGTCCGATTCTATCGAGACATCACAATGGACATAGATAATTGTTTGCTCATTGCCAATTTGTTGTGCTACGGAAGTTCCAAGCTTGTCCTGAATGTCACAAATTACAACTTTTGCACCTTGGTGAACAAAAAGTCTAGCAGTGGCTGCTCCTATGCCACTAGCTCCACCAGTTATTATTGCTACCTTACCTTCAAGTCTACAAAAATAAGTTTAAAAATAGATATTAGTATTAAAGTAAAAAAAATAAAAAATGAATAAGGTAAAAAAATAAATTATGCGTACTGCGTACACTTTAACCTCCTAGACCCACCACGTGGAAAGTTGTTGTTGTCATTCAAAAAGAAGCAATTGTAAGACATTCAATGTGCAAAACCACAGCGGAATAAAAATGAACATACCTTCTATTATTATTTTGAATCGTCGCAGTGGATGAGGAGAAGATTATGAATAAGAAAAATAAAGAAAGGAAAAAAGAGAAAAATGTTTTGGCTATTGGGGATTGAGGAGAAAACTTGGCCATTTTCTCAAGCTAGAGAGATTTGTGTTGTTTTAACATATTAGAGTCTCTATTTATAATAGAATACCTAAGTGTAAATTTGACTTGCAAAATATACGGAGAGAATCAAATGTGACTTTTGAAAGCAAAGGGTGTGTGTGGTACGTAAGCATTCTAGAGAAAATACTTTTCAAATAAATTTATTTTTCTCTAATTTAAGAAAATAACTTTTCTATATAAAAAAAAATAAGGAAACCATCATCAAAATCTCTCTTCCGACCTCACCACCCGACTCGACCAAGGAACGGCTCCCGACCCCACTACGGGATCCAACTCTTGGCCTTAACTCAGGATCCGACCTCGACTAGGGACTCGATCCAAGACCCAACTCCTGACCTTGATCCCAATACTAAATCGGGACGAGTACCATACCTCCGACCTCAACCCAGGACCCAACTCCCGACTCTTGACCCCGACACCATACTTTTAAAGTATTTGCCTTCATTTACCTAAAAAGAAACGGAATAATATTTTCATTTTAATTACTAACTAAATATCATAATATTAGTAAGAAAACCACTTATTTTTAAGAAAATTATTTTGTAGGAGGACATTTTCAGTGGAAAACAATATTTTCCTTCCAACCAACACACAAGTAAAAAATATGTTTTGTACCAGATAGAATGTAACGCACGTTTTATACAAAAACTGAGTTATTTTCTTACCCACTATAAATAAACTTACATTAAACTTAAATTAATTTGGATATAGTTATTAATTTTATATAATATAAAGCTGAACTTGTAAAACCAAAACCGTAAGCAATGAACTCCAAAAAAAATAATTTTGTAATTTCATTATTAGAATGAAAGATTTAATTAAAGAAATTTAATTACATTTCACGTGGTCAGTGAAGTACGTATAGTATTTAACTTATAATATAATGTGCTTAAAATTTATTTAGAAAAATCAAAGATCTCCTACTCCATTAGTGAGGAGGGGGGCTAGCTAGCTAGTGCCTAAGTGGTTAGGTCAACTGCATATAGGCATGGCAAAACTTAGCCAAAGCTCATGTAATAATGAATTTGGGCTAAGAGTGTTTTTGATAGACGGAATCCACAAATATCTGCTTTGAAATCGTCATTTAATTTATCTCTTAAATTATTGTTCTTTACAAATTTATCCGTTTTGAAAACAACTTCAAACAAATTTATTTGGAACTTCCATTTTATACATTGTGTTGTTAATTGTAATGTCTCTATTGCCTTATTGATCTTGGTATTATCTGATTAGGTTGGAATAAACTTCAGACATTTTTTATTGAGGTCAAGATATATAGTTGACTGAATTTCAGACATTTTTTACATGAAGCTTAAATAGTTTTATGACATTTTTGTATATAAGAGATCTTCAGTTTTAAATATAAGAGATCTAAAAAGCATTAATAATAAATTAGCCATAGTAAAGAAGAAATTAAAGCATAATAGTGAGGATATAACAAATTGAGAAAGTTATGTTGTTGTATGGTACTATTAAAAACGTCAACATTATTCCCATTTACAAAACCAAATGAATGTAAGAATCAAATATGAAGCAAAACAAAATACCATATAAGATATTTAATACTATTCTCATTAAATAAAATGTCGCCAATAACAACAACAAAATTCTAAAAATCTAATAGTAAACAAAACAAAACAATGCCTATAGAATATGAGTTCGAAACTTGAAAAAATGATTAGATAAGTTGATCAAACTGGGAAATGACCCATTCTTTAATCCATTTTGATTCAATTCATCTTAATTAGCGAAGGTATGCTTTAAGCAAAGTTGGACGACGATTTATTTATTGATTCATCCATCTGATCATCTTGATCTGCTCAAATTTAACTCTAACTATTTATTTGTCATCTCAGTTAAGTTTGTCTAACTCACTTATTCGAGAATAATATTTACTCTTGTTATTTCATTTATGTGTCTTCTTCAATTTGATACAAAATTTAAAAAAACTAGATAATACTTTTAAATTAAATTATCAATTAATATATTAAAACTATTCTTTAAATTATGTGATTTAAATATGTTTTGAGAAATTATGGGGTAGCTAATCTCATACTCTTGGTAATTAAGAAGCCACGTGAATATGGCTAATTAGTGATAATTTAGAGGGGGCCTATACCTAACCACGCATGGTTCAAAATCTTCACGGCAAGAAATTTTGTAATTATGATTAACGATTTTTTGGAAAAAAGAAAGAAAAGGAAAATGTTCACAAAAAAAGTTCTTGAATTTATCACTTTAGTAGCTTTATATCTGGGGATGAAAATTAAAAATCTAATCCAATCTGTTTAAGTTTAGGTGGATTATTAGTCCGCTTATTTATTAGTTCAATCTATTAACAATTGGTTGATATGTAACTCAAATTGATTCTTGAGAAATTTTATCAAAATGTTTTTAATTTTTTTGGGTATGTTATATGTAGCTATAATAAATAAAATTAAATAATTTTATTAGGTACTCAAATATATTTTTTTTAAAAGCAAATAAAACAATACAAAATTAGTTAAAATTGTATTGGATTGAGTCTTGACCTGTTTTATGACTCATTATTTGATCGATTTTGACCTGAAAATTTGAACTGAATTGAATCTTGACCCATTATAACACGTCCAAATTTAACCCAACCTATCTAATTGTCACCCCTACTTTATAGTGTTTTAGAGAAAAGATAAATATGTCATCAAATTTAAAAAATTACTCATGCAATTATGTTATTAGTCAATAGATATAGTTGAAGTAAACTATGTTCATACATTACAAATTTGGTCCACATATACCTTTATTCATAAATAGGGAAGCTTTCCAACATAGATTTTTTAAGGGAAAAAAATTCAAATTTGTCATCAAACTTTGCGAAAGATCCATATTTGCTTCTAAATTTTGAGAAATTACGTATGTTTCATTTTTTTTCAATCACACCTTCGTCTTTAGCATATTGTATTTTTTCATGTCATCACATTTTGCCTTTATTATAAGAAAGATTAATGATCCTCAACCATTATGGTCCACCATTGATTGTTACAATTAGTGGTGTACAAATTAAATCAAATTACAAATCGAGTTAAATTTTTTTAAAAAAATTAATGGTTTGGTTAAAAGAAGTCAACTCGAGACCAAACCAACTTAACATTATATATTTAATTTTTAAAATTTATTTTACACATAAAAATATTTATTTTGATATAATTTTAAGTATTTTTTATACTTTTTCATAATTTTTATCTTTTAACATATTATTTCAATTTTTTAGACTTACAATTTTGAATGGTCCAATAAAGGTTTTAGTCCATGGATATAAGTAATTCCAATAAAGCTCAAATCAATACTAATTTTAATTTTTTTTTAAAAACTCAACACTAAGAATGACAATAATGTTGAATATTTGTTCTTTAGTTTTACATTGGTTTAAACATTTAAAATACATAACCTAATTTTAATTTTTCTTTAATGTTTAATCATGTAATTATTACTTATTAGATGGATTATACCACGATTTAATACTATAAATTATGACCATTTTCATTATACTTATTAATTTGCAATATTTATTTTATACGATTTCATTATTATTTTCTGTTGAATATTTTAATTTAGGGAAAATTGTATATAATAGCAAACTATTAATTCATATTAAATGCTATAAATATAGTTTGATTTAATTGTACCCCATAGCAAACTATTGCTATTTAACCTCTCTCCTGGTGTTGCTCTTTAATTTATTGTCATCACTCATCTCATATTTTGTGTTATTTTCTTAAGAAACACCTTAGATAGTTGTGTTTTGGTAGGACTAAAGAAATATTTGAAGCACAAGTTAATTATACGTTTGTATGAACACTTTACCGGTAAAAAAAAATTGAAAATCCAAAAAAATTCGAAGTTAAAAAACCCGACTTTTATTAGCTTTGGTTTGGTTTATGAATTTAAGCATTTGACACAAATAATTTGATTTAATATTTGAAAAACTCAAACCAACCCAACCATATACGCTCCTAGTTTCAATATCACTGCAAATGATTAAGAAGTTAAATATTAAATGCCCAGGTTTGGTTTGGCATTAGGAGATTGATATGGAGCTTTGACATTGCTTTGATTTCGCTATTTGAAATAAATAGCATAATATTTATGACATTTGATACACATTTGTATTAATGTCGTTGTTTTAACGATATTTTATCTCACATATCATTGTATTTATGACATTTGTCACAAAATGTCATTATTTTTGTCATTTATCTCAAATGTGGTTAGTTTTACTATATTTATCATAAATATCAGGAAAAAAGCTCTTGACATTTATTTCAAATATCACTAAATAAATATCATCGTATCTCTATTTTTTTGTAGAGATTGGTGATGAAATTATGTTGATTAAGTTTCAACAAAGGTGAACTTTAATTTGGTGGTGCTATTGTTCATTATTTGTTAATTTTTAACCAAGAATAAATTATATGTAAATTTTTTATAGAAAAAAACAATTATTTATGATAATATATATATATATATATTATTTTATTATCTTTAACCTAATTCAAATAGGAGAAATCAAGAAAATATTGTTTACCTTCTACATTTTCTGTACTAATATTCACATTAATTTATTCTTTTTACAACAAGCATATTAAGGTGGGAATCAAGTTTTATTATCAATTTTTTGAATTAGATTCTATGGTTCTAACTCTTATTTTAATTTTAAATTTGTTGTTTATTACTTATAGAATTATATATGTTAATAGTTCATATAATGATTATATTAGAGAAAAAATATTTTTCAACGTTGAATTGATGAATTCTTTACGTTAAATTAATAATTGAAAAAATAAATATTTAAAGAAATCATTGATAAAAAAAATATTAAGTAAATAATTTGCATCTAAAAAGTGTAGGAAAATTAAATTTCAAATAAATAAATATGAGATTTGTTTAAATTTTGGAGGCATGTTAATACCTTAGGCCTCTAATAAAAATTTCGCTTTAGGCCTTCACATACGTAGAGCCGCCCCTGATTTGAATCATTTCATAAAGTTTAAGAAATTTTTTTTAGCCTTTCTCCCAATAAAACTAGGTTATATGTTGCAACGCTACTGTTGTTCATGAATTAAGGTATATTTGAAGTTTTGAACCAATTTTGTGACAGAAACTAGTGGCATACTTTACCTCAATTAATTATAACAGATGACATACTTAGCTTATTTCTCAAAATTCAATAGCATATTTGTTTGATTAACAAGAAGCTAAGTAGCTTTTTTTCACTTATATATACCTGATGTGAGATACTATTATGTTTTATTTGATTTTTATTAAGATTAAGTCATTTAAATTTAAATATAGATTTGAATATTAAGATGTGTATTAAGATTAAGACATTAAAATTTGAATATAAGCATTTTACTATATCAAGATGTTATATCAGAATCTAAATATAGATTAAATAATTAAAGTCATTTACTTAGTAAAATGTGTCATATAAATAAATATACAATAGGACAAATATGGCTTGCGCAAGTGGTTGGAGCGAAAGTACGCAATTGTCGGTTTGGGGCCATACTTCTCTTCCTAGCTCATTGATACGTCTTGACTTGTTACTTGTGATGGATATTAGCAACTATTCCTAGCAATGACTTAGTTATTTAAACTCCAGAGATAATTTATATATATATATTCAAAATTTATTATTGAAAACTGAAAATTTCTTTCAAAAAGAAGCAATATACTTGTTTAACATGTTAATTGTAATATTACAAAATTCAATGTTTACATATAGTAAAAGACAACCTTGCTTAATCTTTATAATAATATGTATGATAGTATGTTCAAAGGATGACCGCCACAATATTGCTGCAAATGATTTAAAAGCGAAATACTATATACTTAAATTTGTTTTAGCACATTAGAAAGTTACGTCGATATGGAGTTTTAACACATGATATAAATGATAAGACATGATACAAGTATATATACTTAAAATAATTATATTCATTGATACAATTTATTTATACATTTGATACAAAGTAAATATACAAGGAACAAATACATAGTTGATATAATTGTATTAGTTGATATATTTGATAGAAAGTTAATACACAAGGAACCAATACACTTGATATGATTGTATTCGTTGATACACAAAATACAGTGAATACACAAGAAATGTATACACTTGATACAATAGTATGTGTTGATACAAATCAATTGTATTCATGATAACCTGATACAACCATGTATTCATCAATTCTCTCGTCGCATCTCTTTCCCAAATCTTGTTGCCATAGATCTCTAATTAAACATAATATGTAGTTATCTTAAAATGTTTTTCTTTTATTTAATCCAACTTAATTCATATTAATATTTTCTCCTTCCCGCCACATATAATTACACGTGTCAATTTGATGAAAAGCCCAAAAATGTTAAATTCAATATTAATATTTTCTCCCCCCTCCAAAAATCTTAAATGTTAAGTTGATGAAAAGCCCAAAAATGTTAAATTCAATATTAATATTTTCTCCTCCCCTCCAAAAATCTTAAATTAAAAAAAATATATATGCGGTGAACGTGGATCGAACACGTGACCTTCAGATCTTCAGTCTGACGCTCTCCCAACTGAGCTATCCCCGCTTATTGTTCTTTAGCTATCATTTTCTTAAAATCACTTATCTAGTACGTTACATCGGACAGCTCAACCCGGTTACACAAGCAACTAAAGTTTTGTGTCAGGCCTCAAAATAATTATATTAGAGTTATATGGTGACAAAAATTATTGTGATAGTAATTTTTATTATTAATTTTAAAATTTGTGTTAAAATTTAAGTTAATATGATTCATGCAAGGTAAAATCTCTATGCTGACATTAAGAAGTCTTGAAAATTACTTAAAAAAATTCATCCCAATTGAGACGTCACTTATTGAAGAAGACAAATAAATCTCAATTTTCCTTTTTATTTATTGGTGGAGTGTTTGGGCAGTATTATAACAAAAACAACATTTAACGGCAATTAATATACACATTATACAAAGAGTGATAGAGCCTTTACATTAGTTCATTTTCATTAGATCCATTATTGTCACTATAGGGTTTAACGTCATTTACAAAAAAAAAATGCTAAAATATAATTATCACTAGCAATTGATGCTAAAAATATACATTTGACAATAATTAAGTTATTATCGTTAATTAATTATCGTCACTTTCACTAGTAGATGGGAACAATTTGATTATGTCGTAATCTACTTAAAAGATAGTGGTAATTGGCTTACCAGCTACATTAGCGTTACTGAATATTATGTCAAGCTTACCAAACTTGGCAATTGTTGCATCTATCGTATTCCTGAAGTCACTTTAAGATTTGATTTCCGATCTGATTGATGTTTCGACATCCCAAATCGAGATGATTAAATTATCTATATGTGTTATAACAGGTAAATTATTTTATTTTATATATTACATGTCTAACTTTTTTATGATAAGTTACTTTATGTAGTATTTTATTAGAGATCTGATGGCTTGAAATTCTCTTAGAATTTCCATGCATATACTTTAAACTCTTAAGGTAAAATAACAATAATAGGTTAGGGGATAAAGTAAATAAATGTAGGTTAGCCTATTTACATTGGTACAATCTTTTATTTTATATAGTTTATCTTTACCTATTGTAACAAATAATCTAATTTATTCTCAATCCAATTGTTTTTTTTTTCTTCTTTTAAGAAAAAATTTCACAAAAAAAAGTTTTCAAATTATTCACTTTCCTACTTTTGACTAACAACCTTAACTCTTTTTGTTAAGTTAAAAAATAGAAACTTCTCTATTTACATATATTAATTAATATGTTAGCAATGGTAGATGAGGACCATACTTCTAGCTACCTCATTCAGAGTAATTTGCAATTTGCTTCATAACGTATGTCGCACACTTTTATAATTTTCACTTTATAATTTTAAAAAAAAAAATAATTTTCACCGTGATCTCCTTAATTCATTATAAATTTATAAAAGTAACTTCTTCAATAATTTACACGGGAAAAAAAATTGTGTGTTCTACTCTTTTAGGCATTATTCAAAGGAAGTAAATCTTCAGAAAATCTCACCCTATAAAGGTCTAAAAAAAAGTATGCACATTTCAGTGACCACATCTTCAGTGAAAATGATACTATGTAAGAATAATTAAAATTTATAATAAAGTCTTAATAATACTAAAATGTCTACCCAAAAATTCTTATAAAGATGATATAGTTCGTCATTACTCCATACACTTTTAATAATCGACATTATCTATCATTATCAATATTACAAGAAAAAACAAGATTTGTAACGAAAGATAGAATCCATCACAATATTACCAAAATTCCTAGTTTTTGACGGATTAGTGACAAATTCTCGGTTATCACATATTTGCTTGTCTAAAAAAAAATTATGATGGAATAATGTCTATCGCAAGTATTTGTGACGAAACAATTAGAGATGAATTTCGCTAATCTGTCACAATTAGCTTCACCATTTGCTCTTTTCAACGTGTGTATTTTATTTGTTTTCTCGAGATAAAATTCAAGTTCAAGTTCATCAAAGATTTAATAAAGTTCAAGTTCATCAAAGATTCAAGAACAAGCTCCATAGTCCTTGAATCCAAGATAAAGTTCAAAGACAAATTCAAGAATATCAAGCTCAAGATCCCTTGAATTCTATATGAAAAGACGAATCATAGAGATTGTAACACTCATATTTTGAAATCCATAAAGATAATTGTAATACTTTTCCATTCTTGATCATTGTTTTCTCGACGTGAATTTTATTGTCTACAGACAACATTAGCAGTTCTACAACAAGTTCATGCAATACATGTAGGTGAAACCTCTATGTTGACATTAAAAAGTCTTGAACATTATTTTCAAAATTAATCCCAAATGAAACATCACTTATTGAAGAAGACAAACAAATCTCAATTTGCCTTTCTATTTGTTGTTCAATTATTGTTGAGCATTAGATAGGAACAATTTGTTGTAGGCCTCAGTTAAAGCTACATTTGTAGTACTATAACCACCATCAATAATTAGGTTCAAACCACTCACATATTTGGAATCATCACTGCCAAATACAACACTCCATTTGCTACATCTTGTTCTTCCAATAAAGCTCCTTTCAAATTTCCTGCTTCAGCAAACCATTTATCTACCATTTCTCTCACAGCTATTCCGAACGCCTTCAATGCTAGCGGTGTGCCAATTGCATAAGGAGAAATACAATTAACTCTTATTCCGTATTTTCCTAATTCGACTCCAATGTTTTTCGATAGCCCCAAAACTGCATTAATTCTTTTGAGGCTGCATAAGTATGTAGCGAATCGCCATATTTTGTTGTCACCATACTTGCTGTGAATATAATGGAACCTTTTGTATTATTCGAAATCATCACTCTAGCAGCTGTGAATATAATGTACAAACATTATGTGTTCTGTGCCAATTTCATATACTAATGAATTTCCGAGATCATTTTGAATATCTGCAATTGTTACCTTTGCACAAAAAAATTTAGCTGTGGCTGCTCCTATTCCACTAGCACCACCAGTTATAATTGCTACCTTACCTTCAAGCCTATAAAAATAAGTTAAAATGTTTATTATTATTATCACTTTCGAAGCATAAATTAAAGTAAATAAATCAAATAAAGAAAGAAAATAACCTTTTAAGCTATTGGGGATTGTAGAGAAGAGGTGACCATTAACTATATATATGTCTTTTGCATATCCAAGGGAGATTTAGAGGCTCTATTTATAAGGGAGAAACATATTTGCCTAATTTTCTCAACCATAACCATTTTCATAGTGTTCGCCTAAATTATATAAATGAAGTTTGCATTATTTGGTTTGAAAATCACAAGTCTAACTTATATAGATTGGTGCAAAAAAATATTATTATTGTTATCGAGGCTCTTAAATCTATTCCAAAGTCACTTTAGGATGCGATTTTCGATCCCGATTGATTTCTCAACATCTGATATCGAGATAATAAATTATTTTTATATGTTATAACAGGTAAATTTGTTTTATTTTTAAAATTACACGTCGAACTTTTTATGATAAGATACTATATGTAGATACCTTATTGGTGATATGAAAGCTTAAAATTCTCTTACACTTTTCGTGTATATACTTTAAAGTTTTAAGGTAAAATAACAATAATAGGTTAAGGGAATTCTAAAGTCAATAAATATAGTTTAACTTTACCTATTTATAATAGAAAATCTAATTTATTTCCAGTCCAATCGAATTTTTCTTCTTTTAAGAAAAAATTCCATAAAAAGTTGTCAAATTATTCACTTTTGACTAACAACCTTAACTCTTTTTGTTAAGTTAAAAACTAGAAATGTGTCTATTTACATACAAATATGTTAGCAATTAGAGCTCTCAATATGGGCTAGGCCCGTTGGGCCGGTCCGATCTAACCTGTGATTTGATAAGGTTGGGTTACGATTTTTGGAGCCCATTTAAGAAAAGGGCTTTTTAGCCCGGCCTGAATAAGTCTGCCGATTTGTGGGAGTTGAGAAATATGGATAGAGCCGACCCGTGGGCCAAATAAAAATTAATTAAAAAATAAAAATAAAATAGATTATTAAAAATAACAAGAGTCTAAACTCAAAATTTGTTTAAAGTTTGAGATATTACAATTTAAATACAAATTATGTTTATAAAATATGTACTACATAAAATAAAAATTCCCTAAAATTTCTAGGGAATCACTATGTAGGCCATATCCTATGAAATATTGTCATAGTTTTTGTGTTTTATTATGATCATTGGAAAACAATTCAATTAATATTTCTATTTAGCTATTTATGCTTTTACTTGATCAAACTTAATAAATATTATAAAGATAATTTTATTTGTGTATTTGATTAACAAGTAGTAACACTAACACCATGTAATATTGTCTTGTTGATATTTATGATAATATTTTTAAATTATAATTTAATTTAAAAAATTATAAAAAATATATTTTTAATAAAAGAGGGCTGCCCCGGCAAAGCCCATAGCTCACGTACTTGTGGGCTGGGCCGACCATTTTCTGGCCCATACAAAAAATGGGCTAGCCCGACTTGGCCCGTTAAATTTCAAAGCTTGTATGGATTGGCCCGGATGGGATGGGCCAGCCCATATTGACAGCTCTATTAGCAATGGTTGATGAGGACCATACTTCTAGCTACCTCATTTAAAGTAATTTACAATTTACACCATAACGTATGTCACACTCTTTTGTAATTTACCCTTTATATTTATTATTTTGGAAAAATTACACGAAAAAGCAAATATATATTAGCTAATATAGCTATAGTTTGAATTAATTACGGCTCGCAACTTGATTTTAGCTTTAATTACGTCACTTGTCCTCTTTTATACATATACAAATACAAATTATATATATATATATATACACACACACACAATTATATGACATATATATAAATACAATTAACCTCTCTCCACTCTCTGACCTTTCGCTCGCCTCTCTCCTCTATCTCACAATCTCGCTCGCCTCTCCTCCCTCTCCCAATCTCTCTCCGCCATATGTACGAATACATATGTGTATATATATATATATATATATATATATATATACACACATACATAAACAGTTTGCCTCTCCACTCTCTGCCCTCTCTCCTCCCTCTCCCAATCTCACTCCCCAGATATACAAATACATATGTATATTAGTTACATTTATACAATTATTTGTCAGATATACATATACAATTCGACAAATATACATATACAATTCGCCTCTCTCCACTCTCTGCCCTCTCTCACTCGCCTCTCTCCTCCCTATAACATGTAGCTACGAATCGTAATTATCAAACTATAACTATGAATCATAATTAAGCTATTTTTGAGTGGGTATATGCGAAAGTTCCCCTTTTTAAAAATAATTTTCACCATGATCTCCTTTATTAATTCATAATAAATTCATAAAAGTAACTTTTTCAATAGTTTACAAAGGTAAAATAGGAAAAACACGATAAGAAAAGCAATTGTATCAACACCTAAAAGTCATTCGTGTGTTCTCTTCTTTTGCGCTTTATTCAATGGAAGTAAATATTCAGAAAATCTCACTCTATAAATGTCTAACAAGAAATATGCACATTTCAGTGACCACATCTTCAATGGAAATGATACTCTATATGAATAATTAAAATTTAGGGGTACGGTGTAAGTATCCCTCTAGACTATAATTGAAATTTCAGAGACATGTCTTAACTAAACTAAGGTTCTATTACCTTCTGAACTCATTTTTTTGTAATTTTGTACACATTTTGTCTTACGTGGCACACTCTGTAAACCACGTAGTTTAGGCGTGTTGGAGATGTTTAGATGTCACGTACACCAAAAAGGTGTACAAAATTAAGAAAATAATGGATTTGGGGGGGGGGGGGGGGAGGGGGGTTAATAGGACCTTAGT
>JAJOOR010025020.1:0-26935 GCA_036250505.1 Solanum acaule | reverse complement strand
GATCATCCTGAGCTAGGAGTTATGACTGCTCAAAGTTGGCCAAAAACTCACTGATTTCCACACTTGGCCGAATTTCCAGATTTTGAACTTTTTTTCCAAAAGTGACTACTTCCAATTTATGCTTAAACTTTTAAAAATTCATACGTTAGGCTCTAGTTTCACCTATCTATTTTTAGGGTCGCTACAGCTACTGTGCCTATAACTTATGTAGAAGTTGTTGATGATGATGAGGATGATAGGGCTAATGAGGAGTTGGCCAAGGAGACTGATGAGGAGGAGCTGAGAGATAAGGAGCATGAGATTGCTGATACACTATCTGAGCTGCATGAAATCGAGGAGGTCATTATTCATAGTCCGCTAGAGGGGTCTTTTCGAGAGAGTTCAGAGGTTAGGTCTAGTGGATTCACTCAATACTCTACTAAACTTCATGCTATTGTGAAGGGCACTAATGCCCCAGTTGTACCTCACATACTACCTCATGTGAACTATTGCCGGGCATCGATGCCCCCTTGAGGCTTCTCCATCCGATACTCCGGATTAGAGTGCTCCATAGGCATAGCTTGTCAGGGATATCCTTTCTCTCATCCTCAAAATACTCTTACTTATTTTGCATTGTCACGACCCAAAGCATTCCCTAGGTGTAACATGGCGTATAAGACCCCGAAAGGCCCAATACAAGCCACTTAGCGTACATCATACAAGATAATATAAAATCAAGTGGTTTAAAAGCCAATTTTCAAACCATAAGACTTCATAAAACATAGCGTAATCTAACATAGTCTCAAAGCCATCTAGTACATCAAGAGTGTTCGGGACATAACACGTACATCACATACTATCTCAAAAGTAAATACAATAGGAAATGAAAGATCGGTACTCAGAACATGAGGACTCACCAATCTTTAAAATATACCAAGTAATCCATAGCCGCTGAAATGTTAATCTTGACCGTCGGACCCTAGATTTTATAAGAATGTAGGCAATAGTATATTTTTTTAGAAAAATGTACCAAGTATGATAGCAATGTAAAGAAACATGGCATAAGGCAAAAAGGGACATTTTCAATACATACAATGACCAAGATAAACCATAAGATAAAAAGGGTTAGAAAACATGCATCATAAAACATTGTCAATGCAAGTTAACATCTTTAAAACAATTGTCATATACTTCTAAAAGTAGACTTAATTCATTATTGTGATAGATTTACTTTTAACTGGCACAAAGACCATGTGAGATATAAACATGGAATTTGGTGTCTACCCCAAATCCAAAATGGGGTATCCTACTTGCAAAGGTAATACCATGAACTTCTAGTTTTGGGGGATCCACTAACTAATGTCTTTCTAACACGGCATCCTATTGTGGCACATAGTTATGGGATAACGAAATTGCTACTAGAAACCTGGCCTCTACTAACAGAAGAGCTTCCATCTCAATATCTTCTCGGTGCTAAGCGTAAATCCCATGAAATAGTAATTACTAGCAACTTGTCTTATTATCCATGGAAGGTCACATCAAGTAGCCCATCAAATCTAGAGTCATATCATCATCCATGTAAAGGTACAAATAAGCAACCAATTCAAGCTACGTTTCACTAGCATAGCTCCTTAAATCTTTATTCAAAGTTTAGTTGAGAAAACCTTTCAACTCTAAGAATCCTTTATGTGAGAAAACCCTTTCAAAATCAAGATGTCTTGTTTATATGTAAAATCCCTTCACAACACAAGAACATCAACAAGGATGCTTTACTCTTAAATCAAATCATAAATCATTTTCATCAATTTCGTAAGAACATGCATAATTGCATAAAACTCCTGTTTCATAATTCAAAAGCTTCATCATAAGATCAATTCAAGAAAACATGGATTTCACACGGGTTCACGGGGATTCAACTTAAAATCATACAATTTCCTTAATTCATGCATAAAATACATAAATAAATCAATAATTTCATAATTGAAAAGAACTCATGTCAATTGAATAAAACCCTAACTTAATTGAGGAATGTAGCTTTACAAAATTTGGAGAATTTAGGGACCCTATGGAGGAAAGGACTTTATATGTGAATATGATCATAAGTTGATGCCAAAAGCTTACTATCAATGGTGAAATTGAAGACTTGACTTGAAACCCTAGCCTTCTTCTTCAAGCTTCTAGAGAGAAATATTTGAGAGGATGACTTAATCTTCTTCGGAGAATTTTGAGAAGAGAAAATGAATTGAATCAGGACGTTTTGGGGCTCATAAAGGTTTATATAGGGTTCTAATAGAGGGTAAAATTATATAGTATTAGGTTAGAATAATTAGGAAATGACCCAAAGCCCTAAAAAATAACTACCGACCTCACTAACGGTCAGACATACGGTCGGTTGGTTAGACCACGGACTGTCCTGGATGGTCATCGGTGAGTTCAGAGACTACTCATATTGGACACCCGATGATGGATCCAAGTACAAACCGTGGCCCACCAATGGGCCATACATGCTAAGTCGTGGGTCTCTTTTTCTACCTTAAAAATCTCTCTAAGTTTGGGACACACCTACGAAACCTACCTATGACTCATGCATTGAATAACGAACCGTCCTAGTGAACCGTAAGAAAGTAATTGAACTTGACAACTTTAGGGAACCCGGACTGGCCAACTATGATTTGACCTACAGACTGTGTGTCAGTCCACGGGTCGTGGGTTGCTCCGTCAGTATTGGCATCAGATTCTGTAAAATCTGCAATTTCTACCTTTTCGAATCCAAGGGTTTACATTATCTCCCCCTTGGGAATGTTTTCCCTTGAATGAGATTGAAGAAGTCATAAGAAGGGTAGGAACTTATTGTAACAACCTAACATGAATGTAATCATATAAATGCACAGATCCGAGGAGAAAACATCAACTCCAATTTAGAGCATGTTTAACACATCATATCCTCAGTTTTATATGCAACTCATACTCGAATGCACATAAACATGTAGAAATCAATCAAGTTAGCTCATTTTCTCAAAGTTGAAGCTTTTCATGAATCATGCATATTGAGGAAATCACGGGAATATCTACGACACATGACACCAAAAGAGTAAACCCTGATGGAATAAATAGCTCAAGCTAGAATAGGGATAGAAGGAAAGAAATGAGGATAACAGGACATCACATCGGCCTCAACCTCCCAAGTAGTACCCTCAACTAATTGATTCCTCCATAGAACCTTTACTGTAGCAATCTCTTTGTTTCTCAACTTCTTAACTTGCCGGTCTAAAATCTCAACCGAAACTTCCGCATAAGAAAGATTCTCCTTAACTCCCAATCCTTCGAAGGAAACTATGGATGTCAGATCTCCAACATATTTCTTCAACAAATATATATGAAAAACTGGATGAACTAATGCCAAATAATAAGGCAAATCAAACTCATAAGCAACCATATCAATTTACCTCAAAATTCAATATAGGCCCACATAACGGGGACTAAGCTTCCCTTTTTTCCCAAATCTCATCATACCCTTCATGGGTGAAATTTTCAAGTTGACCCAATCTCTAACTTCATACTCAAGATCTCTTCTTGTAACATCGGCATAGGACTTTTGTCTACTTCGAGTTGTTTTCAACCTTTCTTTAATGAGCTAAACTTTCTCCATAGTTTCATGTACCAATTCAGAACCTATCAAGACGACTTCACCCACTTCAAACCAACCTATAGGAGATCTAAACCTCCTACAATATAGTGCCTCAAATGGAGCCATATCAATACTTGAGTGATAGCTATTATTAAATGAAAATTCAATCGAAGGGAAATGATCATCCCAATTACCCTTGAAGTTAATTACATATGCTCTCAACAAATCTTCCAAAGTTTTGATAGTGTGCTCCGTTTGCCCATCGGTTTCTAGATGATAGGTTGTACTAAGTTTCACACGAGTACCAAGACCTTTTTGGAAAGATATCCAAAACTGAGAAGTGAATTGGGTATCACGATAAGAGATAATGAATAAGGGCACTCCATGAAACCTAACCATTTCTCACAAGTACAACTTAGCATAGTCCTACCGAATAAGAGACTTTCACAAGAATAAAATAAGCTGATTTTCTTTTTCGATCCACAATAACCCAAATCGAGTCATGTTGTCATCGAGTGTGTGGTAAACCAACAATCAAGTCCATACTAAAATCTTCCCACTTTCGAGTAGGAATGCTAATATCTTGAGATAAACCTCACCGCTTTTGATGCTCAACTTTCACGTGGTTACAATTACGACACTTAGCCACAAATTCCGCAATATCCTTCTTCATCTCATTCCACCAATAGGTCTCTCGCATGTCATGGTAGATCTCTTTGGCTCCCGAGTGAATTGAAGATCTAGAACTATGGGCTTCTGATAAGATCTACTCCCTTAAGTCATCTACATTAGAAACAGACAATGACCTTAATATCATAACACTCCATCTCCCCTTGGGAGAAAGCCTCTACTGACTTTTTAGGCACCGCTTCCTTCAATTCAACCTGAGTAGGATCAAGTCCTTTCTTGTCTTTCACATGTGCCACAAATGATGATTTTGTACCACTGTGAGCCATAACACCACATTTGATAGAGTCAACCAACCGAACACCCAATCGGGCAAATCTATGTTCATGTCAGATTAACTCCTTTTTATCATCCTCTACATGAGCAACACTACTCATCGATAATTGACTAAGAGCATCCTCTACCACATTTGCGTTTTGGGGTGATAGAGAACACTAATGTCATAATCTTTTAGTAATCAAGCCACCTCTTCTATTTAAACACATATTGCAAAGTCTTGTGGTTGATACAAACATCCACATGAACTCCGTATAAGTAATGCCTCAAAATATTTAAGGAAAACACAACCTCTGCGAGTTCAAGGCCATGGGTAGGATAATTTTTCACATGAATTTTAAGTTTACTTGACTCATAGGCAATAACATTCCCATTTTACATAAAGACACATCCTAACCCAGTCCTTAAGGCATCAAAATAAATAACAAATCCATATGTTCCTTCTAGTACAGTCAACACCGGAGCGGAAGTAAGTCTATCCTTCAATTCTTGGAAACTCATTTCACATGCTTCAGACCATATGAACTTAACCTTCTTTTGGGTCAATGTCGTCAATGGAGAGGCAATCGAAGAAAATCAATCAACAAACCTTCAATAATAACCAGCCAAACATAAGAAAATCTAATATCCGAAGGTGATAGAGGTCTAGGTCAGCTCTTCACCACATCCGTCTTCGTAGGATCTACCTCAATACCCTTAGGAGAAATAATATAACCAAAAAAAATCTACGGACCTTAGCAAAATCTCACATTTTCTAAACTTTGCAAAAAGCTTTTGGTCCTTGAGGACTTGCATCACAATCCTTAAATGATCGGTATGCTCAATCTCACTCATCAAATAAATTTGTATATCATCAATGACCATGATCACAAACATAACAAGGTATTGTCTAAACACCCTATTTATCAAATCCATAAATGTGGCCGGAGCATTAGTCAATCCAAACTACTTTCAAAAAACTCATAGTGACCGTACCGAGTTGAAAAAGCAGTTTTCGGAATGTCATCTTCTTTCACCCTCAATTGGTGATAACTTGACCGGAGGTCAATCTTAAAGAAGTAACTTCCTCCTTGAAGTTTATAAAACAAATCATATATCCTTGGGAGAGGATATTTGTTCTTAACAATAACCTTGTTCAATTGCCAGTAGTAAATAAACATACGAAGTGAACCATCTTTCTCCATATCATATAACATGGGGGAACCCTATGGAGAAATATTCAGTAGGCTAAAACCCTTATCCGACAAATCATTCAATTGCTACTTTAATTCCTTCATTTCTGCAAGAGCCATATAAGAAGGAGGAATAGAGATAGGTTGCGTATATGGGAGAAGATCAATATTAAAGTCTATTTCCCTTTTAGGAAGAAAACCGTATAAAATATCAGGAAACACTTGTGGGAACTCATTAACAATGAGGACCAACTCAAGAGTAGGGGCTTCAAAATCCATATCCCTAACCCGAAAAGATGGTTTATGCAACTTTTAAAAATCATCTTTCTATCTTTACGACAAGAAAATAATTAACTATTAGGCATAGAATTTGCCCCTTTAACTCTAGGATGGGTTCATTCAGAAACAGAAACTTGACTACACAGATTTTACAATCAATAGAAACATAACATGAATGCAGCCAATCAATACAAAGGATAAAATCAAGACCTATCATGTCAAGCTCTAGAAGATAAACATGATTGACCTATGGGACAAGGAGATGGGACACTTTCTAATGACCTTCTTAGCCACAATAGAATCACCAACTGGAGTAGAGGCATAAAAAGTATCTAACAACACATCCAAAGGAATATGAAATCTCATGGCCACATATGGCGTCACAAAAGACAAGGTAGCACCAGGATCAAGTAAAGCATAAACATCAAATTGGAAGACTTTCAACATACCGATAACCACATTAGGAGAACCCTTTTGCTCATGTCGAGTCTGAAGTACATAGAAGGTTTTTCTTGAGAGCACTTGAACCCAAACCCCTAGGTGGCGCTTTTTGTAATTCTCTTCCCTTAGTCACTAATGATGGACAATCCCTTATATTATGACCACTTTTACCACAAGCAAAGCAACCATCCGTGTCGGATAAGCACTTAGCCTCGTGCTTCTTTTCACACCTAGCACAAGTAGACATAAACTGTAAATATCCACAACCATTTCCTCCTTGAGGCTTAGGGTAAGACACCTTATCCATGTTGAGCTTAGATTGAGTATTGGAGGAGCCTTGGCTGGAAAACCATTGTCAGAACATTGAACGACCATGTCCATCAAACCTTGAAGGTGAGAAGCACCATCCCTTGTCTTGGCCCTCTTCGCCTCCCTAAATTTTTCCTTAAGTTTCTTCTCTCCTATTTGTTGACCATGAAACATAAGATGAGAGATGTCCATATCATGGATAAACATGGCTGCATGACATTTCTTAACCACCATTTGAGATATGCCCGAAATAAACTTACTCATCATTGCCCTAGGGCCGGTAACCAAAGTTGGAGCATATCAAGATAATTATCTGAACTTCAAAGAATATTCCTTCACACTCATATTTCCTTGACGGAGGTTGAAGAACTGAAGCACCTTTGCCTCATTTATCTCAAAGGGAAAAACCTATCAAGGAAATACTCTTTGATTATTTTCCAATCAAGAGGACCCGCATCTTCTACCCTCTCTTCTTTCCATTGGTTCAACAAAATATTGAGCAACACCCTTTAATTAATAAGCGGCCAACTCCACCTTTTCCACCGGCATCGCTCCTATGATCATCAACATATGTTACACCTCATCAATCAACTCTTGGGTGTCTTCCTCAACCCTAGACACATTAAACTCTAGAGTATTCATTCAAGTGAAATCCCACACTGTAGATGCCTTCGTACCCACATTTGGGTTCACATGGACTAAAACCTCCCTATTGGCTTGAGCCGTCATGGATTGAGCAAAGACTTGAAAAGAATCCCTAAACTCCACATTAGTCACTTGCTCTGCCAAAGGGTCGAATGGAACTTGAGGAGCTTCTCATTCCACATTCCTTCTAGCATATGCCCTTAGAGTAGCCATATCCTGTAGAGCATCGAATAAGGATTAGGAGAGAGACATTATAGAATTAACTTTATCACACAACTTTAGAGTAATGAAAGAAGTGGAATATTCTAAACATCGTATAGCATCTCATTCATAAGTGTGGCACGCTTCACACTCATGAACCAGAATATACTTAACGTGGCTTATGAGATTTCCTAGGACATTTCTAAACCTTGTGCTTTAAATACGAAGTTTTGCACGACCTAAAGAATACCCTATGTGTAACATGGCGTATAAGACCGTGAAAGGCCCCATACAAGCCACTTAGCATATATCATACAATATAATAGAAAATTTAGAGATTTAAAAAGAAAATTTTCAAAACATAAAGGTCAATAAAACGTAGCGGAATATAACATAGTCTTAAAGATATCTAGTACTTCAAGAGTGATCAGGATGTAACCCATCCATCACATACCATATGAAAAGTAAACACAATAGGAAATGAAAGCTCGATCCTTGGAACATGAGGACTCTCCAATATTCAAAATCTACCAAATGATCCCTAGCCACTGAAATATATATCTGGAGCGTGGGACCATACATTTTATAAGAATGTAGGCAAGAGTAGGTGTTAGTACAAAAATGTATTAAGTATGATAACAATGCATATAAACATGAAATCATGCAAAAAGGGACCTTTTCATGATAATCAATGACCAAGATAAACAATAAGATAAAAAGTGTTAGAAAACATGCATCATTAAACATGCTCAATGCAAGATAACATCTTTAAAATGTTTGTTAGCTACTTCTAAAAGTAGCCTTGATTCATTATTGTGGGAGATTTACCGTTAACCGATATAGAGACCATGTGAGCTATAAACATGAAATCTGGTGTCTACCCCACACAAAAAAGGGGTGTCCTACTTTCAAAGGAAAGACAATGAACTTCTAGTTTAGGTGGATCCACTACTAATGTCTTTCTACGATAACATCCTATGGTGACACTTACTTATGGCATAAGGAGTTTGCTACTAAAAACCCAACCTCTACTAACGAGAGAGCTTCCATCTCAATATCTTCTCGTTTCTAAGCGTAAATCCCATTGAATAGTCATTATTAGCAACTGGTCTTACTATCCATGGAAGGGCACATCAAGGAGCCAATCCAAGATAGAGAGATATCATCATCCATGGAAAGGTACAATTAAGCAACCAATCCAAGCAAGGTCTCATTAGAATAGCTCCTTAAATCTGGATTCAAAGTTTAGTTAAGGAAACTTTTTAACTCTAAGAATCATTTATGTGAGAAAACCATTTCACAATCATGTTTTCATGTGTATATATGAAATCTCTTCCCAAAACAACAATAACAACAACAACATGGATTCTTTACTCTCAAAGAAAATCTTAAATTATTTTCATTAATTTCATAAGCACGTGCATTTTTTCATAAAACTCCTCTTTCATAATTCAAAAGCTTCATCATATGATCAATTCAAGGAAAAATGGATTTCATGGGGATTCAAATAAATTCATGCAATTTCCTCAATTCATTTATAAAAAGACATAAATCAATCACTAATATCATAATTGAAAAGAACCCATTTCAATGGAAGAAAACCCTAACTCAATTAGGTAATCTAGCTTTTTAAAATTTGGAGAATTTCGTGACTTTTTTGAGAAAAGGACTCCATAGGTGAATACTATCACACCTTGATGAAAAAAGCTTACTATCAATTGTGGAATGGAAGACTTGACTTGAAACCCAAGCCTTCTTCTTCAAGCTTCTAGAGAGAGAAATATTTGAGAGGATGAATTAATCCTCTTTTGAGAATTTTGAGAGAATGAATTAAATTAGGATGTTTTGGGGGATAGAAAAATTTATATAGGGTTCTAATAGAGGGTAAAAGGACATAGTATAGGGCTAGAATTGTTTGGAAAATACCCAAAAGACCTAAAAAACTAATTGCCGACCACACCAACAACCAGACCTACGGTCGCCAATAAGTTCAGTGACTACTAAAATTTTATCCCAACGACAGAACGATGTATGGTCTGTGGGTCCACCTACGGGCCATACATGCTCAACCGTGGGTCACCATTTCCAGCTAAAAAATCTCTTTATGCCTAGGACTCACCTACGTAACCTACCTACGACTCGTGCATTAGAGAAGGGACCGTCCTGGTGAACCTTAGGAAAATAATAGAATTTGATAATTTTGGGAACATAGACTAGCCAACCACGAGTCGACCTATGGACCGTGTGTTAGTTCACTGTCTGTGGGTGGCTTTGTCGGTACTGGCACCAGATCATGCAAACACTGAAATTTCTATCTTTTCAAATATGAGGTGTTACATGCATTGAGGACACTACAATTTATTTTCTGTGGGGTGAGGGCCTTCGTGACAATATTCCCCTTTTGCTTGCATTTTGTTATTTCAT
This sequence comes from Solanum acaule, assembly GCA_036250505.1. Classification (NCBI taxonomy): domain Eukaryota; kingdom Viridiplantae; phylum Streptophyta; class Magnoliopsida; order Solanales; family Solanaceae; genus Solanum; species Solanum acaule. The sequence continues at coordinate 16,894 of JAJOOR010025020.1, read as the reverse complement.
ATTTTCAACAATTATAGTTTGTTTATTGTTTATATTAGAGTGCTCTATTGGGAAATCATGTGTCTTTTTTCTATATCATTCTTTCTTGATTTTGAAACCCGACGTGACTTCTATCATGAAATGCTTGATGTTTTCATTGATAATAATTTTAGAATTTATATTATTCAATATCAATGTCTTGAATAGTACTCATTATGAGCATGATGTGTAGTGTTGGTTATGGGAGAATGAAATTGATTTGGTTACACTTTTGAGAAATCTCTGTGAATCATTTTTTGACTAGCTACGTCCTTATGAAGCCTTCCAGTGAACATCGTACATATGATTTTGATCTTTTTGGGATGTGCTAAATGATTATATTTTGAAGTGCCATGTGTGGTGAGGTTTCACTTTAAACAATGCATGTGGAGTCCTAGAATTATTCCTTGTTAGTCCAATTGTGTGAATCTTGGTGAATATTGGACATGTTCTTGGGTGAAAATTCAATGAGGGAACCAAATTGTCCATAATGATTTTTGTGACTACCCTGTGAGGGTGTGAATCCATGTTGGCACCAATTGAGCCTAACTCTTTTGTTGACAACCAAAAGAAGCCTCTTGAGCCAATTATCCCTACCTTGTCACAAAAAAAACATTTTTGAAGTATTGTGATGTTTGAATAGAAAACTTAGGCCACAAGCTTAAGTTGTGGTGTGGAAAGGAAGGATGAATGAAAGTCGAGTCAAGGGCAAAATGAAGAAGAAGTGAGAGTCAAATCTGAAAGAGTTGCAAAAAGAAAGAAACCCCCTTATATAAAAATTGCAACATCATGGTGATGGAAATTGATTGAAAAAAATTAAAATGAAAAAGATGGGTGAGAGATATAAAGAGGGATTCAAAATAATGAGAGTGTAAAGTCAAGATTTTAGTTCTCAAATTAAAAAGAGGAAAAACAACTTGAAAAGAGGTGATGATTATTGCAACAATCTTTGAAAAGTGTATAAGTCACCAATCCAATTGATCATGCCTTAACTCTCATCCCCATAACAAGCCTAAAAGAACCTTGAGATCTTACATGAACTAGGTTGTATAATTATTTGAAAATATGGGAAAACCTATGGGATAGAGCTTGCATGTGTTTCTCTTTTGAGAGAGTGACAGTTGCATTGATTCCTATTACCTTTGTTGAACTGCTTTGTGAGAGCATGGCATTGTTCTTGATGTGAGGGCACGTGAATTCATTTCTTGAAACATGTTGTTGCATTAGACAAGAAGCTAAAATGAGCTTGAACTTGTGCTGAGACTAGCTAGTCATCATTTGAAGCTTTTTTTTATCATGATTTAGGATAACATGATATTGACAGTAGTCTTGCCATGTCGCTTGAATGTTAGCTCTAATTGAGTATTGTTGTATACACCCTTATTGAGCTTATTGTGTTCTTGATTTACTTGAGGACAAGCAAATGTTTAAGTTGGGGTGTTGATAAGTGGTAGATTTACACTCATATAAGGTCCATTAAGCTCAATAAGTGGTATCCTCAATGCCTAACTTTGTCTTTTTCTAATCAAATGTTAATGATTTGCATCTATGAAGTCAACTAGAGAAGGCAAAGATTGACGTTTGAAAGAATGCTAAAAAATGAAACGAAATGCAAAGAAAAAATTGTTGATCGCCTAACATGAAGGGAAGATCGCCAACGGAGCACGAACTTGCCCAAATTGACAGTGCATAGCACTTTAGTCTATCAAAAAAGATCGATGAACTCTAGTAGAAAAGGTGATGCGCCGAGTTAGAAAGTTGATCCTACTGCACATCGCCCAAAGTGAAACTTTGCAAGGCAATGGTTTAATGCTTGAAAGGTTAACTAAAATGGTATTAGGTGATTCACTGAATGAGAAAGGCTAACTCAATTGAGTTCGCCGATTGAGGTTCAAACACCTGCAACATAGAGCATCACAAGGTGAGCTAAGGAGCGAAGGGAGATTCTTTGAACGAGTTTGGCGAGCCTAACTAATGTCACTGACTTGGTTGTTTTAGTGGACTTTGGGCCAAATATTGGAAAACTATAAATAGCCCGAAGAATACAATTTTGGGAGTACAAGTTGGAGTTAGACAAGAGTTTTAGAACACATTATTTTTTAGAAGAACGCTTATCTAGTTCTTGGGATTTTACAACTTGACACTTGATTTTGATAAATTGAAGTTAAATCCAAAGTGGGTTTACTCTTAATTTCTTGATTTCAAATTACCCATGGCTGCTTTCATAGAAGGTTTTTTTTGACTTTGTGTGATGGGTAAAACCCCAAGATCTAGGGGTGCTCTAAATGGGTAGAGTGTTGATTTAATGTACTGGGTATTGTGATATGCTTTGTTTTATTGTTTTTCATGCATTAATTTGGTCTAATTGCCATGGGGTTAAAATATGGGCTAAGGTTGCAAATATAACTCCTACTTCTAATCTCCGATTGATGCTCGAAAGAGATTAATTGGAATGGGTAATTAGTTCAATACTAGCAATTTAAGTTTGATGTTTATGGCTTGCTAGAAAAAGAGGTTATGGTTTTGTTCTATTTGACATATTCATTAAAGAGATGATAGAGCAAGGTATTGGGTTTCTTAGTATTGGCAATTAGATGGGATGGAAAGGAGATTCTATGCATAGATGATTTGAGATCGAAAGAAGATTAGCGTCGTTGAAGATGACTTAGCCTATTCATGTATGTACATCACTATAAAGAAACACAATAACCCCTATGATACGTCGAATTCCAATCCCCGCACCCCTAGATTGCCTGTTAACTCTTGATTTCATTCTGATTTTAGTTTTATTACGACAATTGTTAACGAAAGCTTTATATTAAGTTTGTGATACCATCCATAAATTTGTGCTAAATAGTACAAATGAGCTGATTTTAAATCAATTTTTTTAATAAGGAATTTTCTACGATATACCATTCCCTTTGGGATTAGACTTGACTCTTCATTAGGTTTTTTATTATAGATGATTGGTCACTCTTATATTTATCTTTAGAGGATGATTTGAGCATTATCAACGGACATGCCCAAGCTCATTCATAGGAACATTAAGAAGGCCTTGGCTTTTTTGATAGAGTGGGTGGTCAAGTGTGAGGAGACCATTGAGAGTAACAGTGTGAGACTAGATGGACTTACTGGTAAGTAAGAGGCTCAGGAGAAGGCTGAGGGTAGCTCTAGAGAACTAGTTGCCATGTGAGATGATATTCCTACACCGAAGGTAGATGTGGTGCATTTACCATCGATAGACATCTCCTTCAAGATACACCTGCTCTTGTGCCTGAGATATCGAGTATTGTTCCTCCTTCTAGTGAGTAGCCTGAGGTTGCTATGCATGTTGAGTTTGTTGATGTTGATCAGAGTGAGAGGGCTGAGGAAGATTTTGCTGAGGAGACAGATCATAAGGAGTTGCAGGTTGAAGAGAAGGGATTGCAGAGTCACTAACTAGCTATAGGAGATCGAGGAGGTCATTATGCATGCAGCCCTGTAGAGATCTCTTCGAGAGACTTCCGAGGTGTGGCCTAGTGGAGTCACTCGAGACTCGACCTTACCTCCTACTGTTGATATGGGCATTGATGCCACAGTTGATCCTTCTGTGTGTCCTCCAATGATCTTGTTTCCATGCATGGATGCCCCACTTTAGGCGTCACCACCTGAGGCTCCGGACAAGATTACTCTTCGAGCATAGCCTGTCAGGGGGACCCTTTATGGAACATTCCGGAAACTAGTAGATTAATGTAGATCCTAACGTAAGGGTTAGAGTACTAAATAAATCCCGGTACTCAATATATGTATTTTTAGGTTTAAATGTAAAGGTACTACTCCCCAAGGACCAACCAAGGGTCCTTGAGGAGTTCCCTAAAACAAGGTCCCAAAATAGTCCACCCACGTGGGGGACCTACGATGAGTAAGTGGACCCACTCCCCGTGGGTGGGGGTCGTGGGTCAACACCCCATGAAGTGAGTTCCAATAACTGACCCACGATTTACCAGCATGCCACGTGGGTCCATCCACAGACCGCGGGTGTGTGGCCATGGGTGATGCCTAAAATTGCCATTTGGCATATGGCTTTAAGATAAACTAAAGCATTTTCCTTTTTAATTAACTATAAAGTGGTGTCGTTTTGCACTAAGATAAACTAACTATATAAGTATTTTAGACACCTAAACTAAAACATCTAAATCATTATTTCTAAATCTCCAAATCAAAACTAAAACCCTCTCCAAAATCTTCTCTCTAGAACTCCAAGGAAGAAGAACAAGAAAGGTCAAGTTAGGGTTGAAGGATCCATCTTTTCTTCTTAAATTCGTGGTAATTCTTCATCAAGGTGTGGTAGTCCTTCATCCATGGATGGTTTTCATCCATGGAGTCCCTCTAAACTTAATTTCAAAAACTTTTAATTTCCCCAAAAGCTAGGGTTTTACTCCAAGTCATCGTTCATTACTTTATGTTATCATCAAATTTATGAGTCATAGTTTACTAACTTAATTTTTAGTGTTGTTTTGCTTGTTTGTGTGTTGAAATAGGCAGAATGAGTGTTAATGATGACAAATATCCCAAATGGACCAAGTGCTATCTTCTATCTACCCAGAGCCAATAGAGGGGTGGCCTCATGAAAATGAGGCAAACTTCACTAATGGAATTTGAGTGAGGAGTTGCGTCGTGCCACGACGTTAAATAAGGCACTTCTTGGGAGGCAACCCATGGTTTTACCACTTTATTTTTTCTTTAAGAAATGATGGTGTGTTGTTTGTGTAGGTCTAAGTATGAAAAGTGAGTGAAAAGTGCAAATTGGCGAGCCAAAGTTCCAGTCGGCGCATCACTGAAGAAATCGGTGACCCCGACTTAGATTGCCGTTGGACTAAAGACAAATTCAAAGTGGAGTCTGTAAAACATGGCGTGCCTAGGAAATTTTTGGCGAATCGTTGACCTGGTCGGTGATTGCAATCTAGTTCGCCGTTTGGACCCCAGTTTAACTTGAGGTCCAGTAAACATTGGCGAGGTAAGTATCCACTCAGTGAGTCGCTGAATGTATCAGCCACCACGATTGTCGCTGAATGGGTGAGAATTGGATGGTTTCTTAAAAGGCCAAAGGTTTAAACTTTCAAACTCTACACTTTCCCTCACTTTAGACCTTCACAAGCTGGCACCCGTTTAGTATTTTCAATATTTATTGCGTTTTTATTGTATTTGAGTTGTTTATTGGTGCTCGGAGTTGGATTACATTACTGTGTAGCATTTCAAAAGTATTTTAATCGGCAACTAAGGTTGGTTTTCCGAACCCCAAATTTATTTTTAGCAATTTTGTACTCATTTCCAATGATCTTATCTTAGTGATACGTGCTCGTCCTGTCTGATCTTAATTGTTTTTGCTTATGCCAGTGAAAATCTTGCCCGTAGTGTTTATTTTTAAAATCCCATATTTTTGTGCCTTAAAATTGGTTAAATCTTGTGGGGTTGTGCTTGCATGTTGGTTAGTCTAGTAGGGAGAAGTCTGAGTATCCCGAAGATATGGTAAAAACCAATATTGTCATGTTACCCCGGAAAAGAGCACCGGATATCACAATAAATGAAGGGGGGTCAAATCCTCCCAAGAAGGGAAGACCAGAACCTCTACCTGGAAATAAAGGCAAGGGCAAGAGGCCCACTTTTGACACGAAGACCACTATCAGAGATCCTAATGTTCCTTCGTGGGCCCAGGGATTCTACGCAGTTGTGTAGGCCTTTTTGGCGGAAACACACCTGGCAGCTCCTAGTGGGTCTGGTATTACTGTTTCTTTTGAGGTGACTCGGGGTACTGAGACCCAGGACCAGAGTGATCCCCCGGGCACTGATGCCCAAACAGATGGAGCAACTATGTAGACAGGGCCCCCTCTTTACCTCCCTCTCTGTCTTACTTTATTTCACTTTTGGATATTTTTGTTTGCATTTGAGGACAAATGTTTTATTTGTGGTGGGGTGAGGCCTACCTTTTGTGACTCTCTGGTTTGTTTATATATCGGGTTGTTAGCTGAAATTGTGTTTTAAACAATGCATCTTGTGGCCGTTTGAGCGAGTCTCGGTTCCAATCAATACCGATGACTTAAATAATGCTCTCAATCGAACGAACATGAATGCACGGCTAAGATGAGGCCAAATGAAGTTGCATAGAAAATATGTGAACTCTTTGCATCTCGTTATGACTAGCCTTATATCAAATTGATTCTCCTGTGATGATCATTGCACACAAGCGAAAGTGTGAAGTCTTGTTTCACTTATAGTGTCAATGCCTAGTGTGATGAGCTTACCTGTGAACTATGCATGATAGATCCTAGAATTTGCCCCGTTGGTCTGGTCAGCTAATTGATGCTATCTCTTGATATGATTTTGGCAACTTCTACGAGTGTCAACCAAATTGACATATACCCCTTTTGTGACGTACCTTGTGAGTGTGTGATTCTATCTTGAACACTCCTTGAGCCTTACGCCTATTTGGAAGAAACTTGATGAAAACTAGACCATTCTTAATCCATCACCCATAATCCTCATGAAATTGTGGTTAGTTTAAATAGCTAACTTAAGCCAGAAGCCTAAGTGCCGGAAAGCCCCTCCTACCCATAGTTTTGAGGAAAATGGAACCCCTCCATATAAAAAAAGAGACAGAAAAGAAAAAGAAAAAGAATGAAAAAGAAAAGTTGCGGAATAAAAATGTAAAAGAAATTGGGTTACCAAGCAATCCATGGAGAGTGAATAAAAGATGACTTAGAAGCACTAGAATAAAAAAACTGTGGAAGGAAACGAAGATGATGTTTTAAGATCACCACATCTCACGAGGATGAGAAGCCACCGAGCCTAAAATGGCCATACCTTTGCACTCATCCCCATTACAAGCCTTGAAAAGACCTTTTTGATCTTGAGTAAGACGAACCGAAGGTTGATTGGAAAATAAGGGCAACCTATGGGTGAAAACTTGCATTGTGTTCCTCTTTTTGAGTGTGAGCGTTGCATCTGATTCCTAATCTTAAATTGAATAACCCTTGTCTGTAAATATGGAATCATTCTTTGTGTGAGGGCATAAAGATATTGTTGTTGAGCTTGAACTTGCAGTAGTAGCAAGTATTGTGAGCATGAGAATTTTTGGTAATGGTGTGTCACAACTTGAATCTTTGAGTACATAATTGATCTTTGAATGAGTAGTTTGAGTCCTATTGTGTAAGTTCATGATTGAGTCTTGTGTAACACTATTTTAGACATCCTTTTTGAACTGCTGAAATTGAATTTTACTTGAGGACAAACAAAAGTTTAAGTTGGGGGTGTTGATGCGTCCACAAATTGGACTCATATAGGGCTTTATTTTGATACAAATAGTGTCCTCAAATTCTTATTTTATCTCAATATCTGATGAAAACTCTTAAGTTTCAGGTATTTGAAGTTTGAGTTAAAGCATGGACACTTACGCGCAAAAAAGAACAAAAAGGCTGAAAAGAACGAAGAAACTGAAGCTTGAGTATCACCAAGTACACTTGAATTTTTTGAATATTCCAGATAAAAGCTGCAATTTCATGTTTCAGGGGTGAGTCTTTGAAGGGACATACTCCGCCCTTTGTTCCAGTATGCAAAGCCCCGAAAGAAGAGGATCAAAAAGGTGATGAAAGGAGTAGTCAGCACATCGCCGAACATTTTGCAAAGCAGTGCCATGCCGCCCAATGGTCCAGGACATGAAGATGCTGAAGGCAAGCACATAAGGCGATGAATCAAATGATGGGCGAATCGTCAAGTCGATCGGCAATTCCCACTAACCTCGCCGAATGATCCGCCACAACACTAAATCTGAAAACTATAAATACTAGCCTTAGTTATTATATTAGAGAGTCCGAACATTACTATATTTTTTACCTTAGAATACTATTTTTCTTGTATTTTTCTCTCAAGTTTAGAGAGGGTTTTTTGGAAGACTTAAAGAAAGAAGGAGTTCATCTTCCCCAAGTTGGAAGTGGGTCTTCTCTATTCTTCTTCCTTTGCTTAAATCAAGGTTTAATTCTTTATACACATTTGATTTTACAATCATTTTAGGTGTATTATGTTATTTCTTGATGTGTGGCTAAAAACCCCCTTTCTTGGGGTGTGATGTAGCGAATATGTGTTGATATTATTGTTGGGTCTTGCTTGCTGATAGGTTAGATTAATTTTCATGGCGATTTCACCTAGTGGTTGTGGTTTAATTTAATGGGTTTGTAGTTGCAAATACAAAACCACCCATGTGTTTTCAGCTTGCGAGAGAGAGATATCACGAAACCAAGACCGCTAGACTCATGGCCTAAGGAGTGGGTCGACATGAGTTCAACCCGAGAGGGTGAACTCTAGTCCCATATCCTAACACTCATCTCCAGAGAGTGAGTGGGGTAAGGCGTAGGTTAGCCATCCGACAAATGGGTGTCCGAGAGGAACCCATTTGAAACGGGGTAAGTTACCCAAGAGGGAACTTATTTCCATCTAAAAATTAGCCTAGTCACTATTATCTTGCAAATTTCCTATCGAAAACATTTACCCAACGATTTATATCCATATATATTGCAGTCACACCCCTAGAACTTTTACCCATACTTTATTTTCTCTTTTTTTTTTTGTTGTTTTAGGTACTTGTGACAAAAACCCCTTTGATAATTGACACTTTTGTGTCATCCACTTGAATTTACTTTGTTTCTATTCGATAATTTCTCAAACTACAGCTAACTAGAACAAAATTCTAGCCTACCTACTATTTTCACTACCACTCCCTTATGACGATCCCAACCCCTGCTTGGGTTATTATACTATTGCACGATTGTAGACACGCGAACTATAAGACATGTCGTTGATTACACAAACATCAGTCCTTTAAGTGGAAATGTATGAAAATTATGCATTATTATAAGGGTTTGTCTATGATATAAGAACACTTTGAGACTAAAGTGAAGATATTATGATCTAGTTGTTGTGTTGTTGGAGGTTATCCTCATGTACACATTTATGTATGAATATGAGATGATGTGAAAGGTTTTCTCATAATATGATGATTCAAAGGTTGAAAGACTATTCTCACCTATTGAATCTATGAGCTATAGTATGATTTATGTTGGATTGAGTGTCAAGACATTCTTCCAAGAATATGAACTATAAGTCAAGACTTTTTATTTAATGTATGGGAATTAATGTTTAGAAGCGAATGGATATGAATATGAGATGGAAGCATTTACGTTAGTTGAGTTCGGCTTTCCAAATGGGTTCCTTCTACCTTAGTTGAGTTCGGGTTTCCAAAGTATGTATCTCATCAGATGGAAACCTTCTACCATAGTTGAGTCCGGGTTTATTGAAGCAATCTCCATATCCCATAACTATGTGCCCTCCTAGGTCTTTAGCTAGTGGATCCACCTAAGCTACGAGTATGGTTCTACCTTAGGCAAGTAGGACAACCCCTTTTCAGTGTGGGGTAGATACCGGATTCCATGATAAGCTTAATTGGTCGATCTCGGTTAAGGTAGGACAACCCCTTTTCAGTGTGGGGTAGATACCGGATTCCATGATAAGCTTAATTGGTCGATCTCGGTTAAGGCATATTCCCTATTATGCTACTATGAACAAAAAGTTCAATTATGAACTATAGTTACTCAAGAAGTATTACTTAGTATGGGTGGGATTATGGGATATTATTCATGCATTGCACAAGTAAGCTTTAAGGGTATTTATGGTATGTTCCTCTTATGACATGATTATTTATGAGTTGATTATCCTTTGGACTTATCTTCCAAATAATGCTTTAATTTATCAAATAACATTCATTCAGCTAAAATGTCCTTTTTAGCATGTTTTCAAGGGTTTAATGCATGACTATAATACTTAGTGCATTTTTGTACGAATCCATATTTTCTACATTTTTTCATAAGTGTAGGGTCCGGTGTTTGAGGTGATCTTCCTTCTTGGTAAAAGCTTGGATCGACTATTCTCCTTTCTTTTGGTGAGTCCTCATAGTTCCAGGACGGATGCTGATTTTCTAGTTTCTTTTCTTGTACTGTCATTTGAGAACTATGCTGTAAGGGTTGTGACCCTATTTGATACTTCGATTGTAATAGATAGATAATTGAGACAGGTTTAGACTTCCGCTTTCCTTTATGAAAATTTTGGACTTGAAAATGTGTTTTACTATTTATTGTTCTTTACATATGTTACAATATGCTAGGTGGCTTACATGGTTCCTTTCGGTGTTCTATGTGCCTTGTTACGTCTAGGGAATACCCTTGGGTCGTGACAAACATGGTAATCTGAGCAAAAGGTTTAGAATGATTCTACGATGATATCTCATAAGCGACGTCTAGTAGAGTCTTGTTCATGAGTGTGAAGCGCGCCACATTTATGAATGAGAGGCTATAAGTTGTTTAGGAAATTTCACTTCTTTCATTACTCTTAAGTCGTGCTTTAGAGTTTAACTCTATAAGATATTTCTTCTAATCATTCTCTTGTGTCTTCAGGAAATGAATACACAAAGGGCTAATGGTAGAAGAGTGGAAGAAGAGAATATGAATCAAGGAGCTCCTCCTCAAGCTAATCAAGATAATCAAGCTCTGGTTGATCCCGTGGTTGAGAATGTGACCCTTGCAAAGTTTAGGTCAACTATTACATTATTGGATCAAGTTGTTACAACACAAGCCAAAAGTGAGGTGATTGATCCTATGGACACTAATGTGAATTCCGCGGCTTCTAGATTGAGGGATTTTGCAAGAATGAACCCTCATGTGTTTCTTGGTTCCAAAGTGGGAGAGGATCCTCAAGAATTTTTGAAAGAGGTTTATAAAATAATTGATGCCATGGGGGTGACTTAGGTAGAGAAAGCGGAGTTAGCCGTTTACCAATTGAAGAGTTTGGCTTAAGGATGGTATACTGAATGAAAGAACAATAGGCTGGTCGGAAGGGGTCCAATAGAGTGGGAAGTGTTCAAATTGGTGTTCCTTTATAGCTTCTTTCCCCGAGAGTTGAGGGAAGCTAAGGTGGAAGAATTCGTAAACCTTTGCCAAGGAGGTATGACTGTTCAAGAATATTCTCTAAAGTTTACTCAATTGTCCAAGTATGCTCCGATTTCGGTGGGGGATTCATGGGATATGATGAGTAGGTATTTGACGGGGGGGTCTATATTAGTGAGAAAAGAATGTCATTCGGTAATTCTTCATGATAATATGGATATCTCACGTCTCATGGTGTATTCCCAACAAATGGAGGAAGAGAAACTCCAACACAAGAATAGATAGGTGAAAAGAGTTATACTCGGGTGGTTAGGTTCCAATTTCCAAATGAACCTATCTTAGAGTGGAAGAGGGAAATTCTATCCATAGAGGTCAATTTGTTTCTTGTATTAAAACTAGGAAAATGATCTCGAAAGGGTGCATTTACCATCTTGTTAGGGTGAGGGATGTTGAGTCTGAAACCCCTTCTCAAGAGTCGGTTCCGTTAGTGAATGAGTTCGCAGAAGTTTTTCCCGATGATTTGCCCGGTATTCCTCCCAAGCGGGAAATAGATTTTGGTAGTGACCTTCTTCCGGATACACAACCTATCACCATTCCTCCTTAAAGAATGGCTCTGTTGGAGTTAAAGGAGTTGAAAGATAAAAACTTGTTGCGTCCAAAAGCACACGCAAGTGCACATGGTCACTCAAGTAGTACAATGACTCTTTATAGCCAAATTACCAAACCCAAATGAATTCAAATAATAAAATAATAACATTATTGTATCTAAAATAAATTTACTTATGCGACAAACAATTTCAGGAATTGGTTAATATCTACAAAGTTGAACAATCTGAAAAATTAATTACTACAATTGAACAGTTTCAAACAAGGGAATTTCGCAATTTGGGAAAATATTCCAGGGTTGTAGCATATACCAATTTCAAGCATAACATTAACTTATCCTAGCATTCGACAAATTATCCTCATTGTTGACTCACAAGGTTAATTTTACGATTATGATTTCCCGACTTCTAATAGCCTGCCACCATTAACAGCCTAACTACATCGTAGAGCAGGGATAGGCATTAACCAATGGCGGAGCATTAAGCTATCATCTTGTATATTAATCAAACGCGGCATATAGGTATAAGCCTATCCTATATACGAAGCACTCTAAGTTTTACCCTAGAATGAACACGCTTCTCACATTCTTTGGTCTATCCATCTATTAGTCTTCTGAGTTCAAGAGCGGACATGATTATCTCAACCTCATTGAATTCAGATTCATATACTTAGTAAGTAAACACCTCCACCTTTCAAGTGGTTCAACATATCTAGCACAATTCTACTTCAACATGTAATTTAGTCAAACCTTGCCTTCAAGTCCATAAATATCAAATCATCAAAACACCAACAGTTTACCATAATTAAGGCATAGATAATGATACAATGCAATAGACCGAAGCAATTTAGAATTATTTCAATCATAAGCCTTGATAATCAACAAACCCATTTCATAAAGGCACAAATTAGGAATTGACAGAAATCATGGGTTCATTGAATATTTTCATCATAAATCACCAATTAAACATCAATACAATCAATATGTGACGTTAGAAACCATTTGAAATCGTTTGTAGAAAGAACCCATGAGATTGAGTAAAACCCTTAGTTTTTCATGAACTTCGAAAACTTCTTTGAAATTTACTCTAGGGTAAAAACTAACCCTAGATGAAGCATCACCATAATTTTACTAAGATTTCCCAAGAAATTTCATGAAGAAACTCCTTGAATCCAAACCCTAGCTCCCACTTCTTCTTCTTCCTTGAGTTAGAGAGATAACTATTGAGAGAGGAAAAACTTTGGGGTTTTGATTTGGGTGTTTTGAATAAAGGAGTAAATGAAGTGTTTTAAGACTTGAAACTATTTATATTTATGATATAAACCATTTAAAATCAACCCTACATAATAAAACATTAAAACAAAATTACTTAAAAACCCCTCACTTGGGAAGCCCCGTCAGGGACAAAGTCCACTTCTACGAACCGTGAAAAGGGACCACGGCCCGTGGTGGTGCCCGTGGTCCTCTTGGGAAGTGTCTCATTTGCAATGCGAAGCCCCAATATGCTAAGGCATCTTCACGACCACTTCTACGGTCCATAGTCAAGACCACTGACCTTGGAGTGGTCCGTTAATTTGGGGCAGTAGCTTGGCCAAAGTGCCTTGCCTCCCATGCCACCAAGTGACCATCACGGCCACTTCTAAGGACCATGGTCAAGGCCACAGACCGTGAAGTGGTCCGTGGACTTGGGACAGTGCTTGGCCAAGGTTGGGTAGCCTTGGCCTTTGGCTTAGGCCTTTCCCCCATGGATTGACACTTTCCCTTCCAACCCTTAACCAACATTAAAAAGGGTCTTTCCACTACGGAGTCTATCTCGTACCTTGACGTTGAGTCACTAAACTCCATCAAACAAGGCTTTAGACAACATTACACAACATGAAATCTCATTACAAACCCAACACAAAGTCCATAGGCTCTAGTTTCAGTTATTCATTATTAGGGTCGTTACATTATCCCCCACTTAGGAACATTCGTCGTCGAATGACACTTTAAACACATTAAAGTGTAACGACTCAAGACTAGCAGCCCACAATCATGACACATCAATATAAATGTATAAACATAAGAGGAAACATCAATTCCACATCAAAAAGACTTAACGCAAACAAGATGGTAGGAACTACATCCACAAACTCATTATGCATCAAAACATCAACATTTCTCATTTCATTGGAGGAACTTCCTTCTCCAAATCACATCATGCTCAACATAACGTCATAGGCACATTATGAAACTACTCTCAAAAGCACATTTAGGCATATTCAACAATTAACCTCATGAAGCATATAGACAACTCATAACGAATGCACATCCACACGAGGAACATAAATCATGAAAACTCATTTTCTCATTTAAACAAGGATTCAACTAGAACATGCACAACATAAGAAGACTATGGGAATCAAAAAATCACACATAACTCCAAAAATATGAAACAAGCTACAAGGAACTCTTGGTCTCAAGATTGAATAAGAATAGAAGGAAAGAGATAGGGATATCAAAACTCTCTACAACCTTACTATTCAACATACCATCCCCCACTTAAGGGAAAACCCAACTAGTGCTAATCATGAAAAACAACATAAGAACCTCAATAAGACATTCTCACTAAAAGGAACCATTACTTACTGGTGCCTTCATCCGGATTAGCTCCTTTGTCCTTGTTAGCTTGAAGAACATAGAAACGATTCTTCTTTGGAGCATTAGGATCCGAGCCATCAAGAAAAGCTTGTTTGGTCACCCTTCCTTTTGCCGAGAATGTTGGGCAATCCCTCATTTTATGACCTTTCTTTCCACACCCACATCACCCATCCGTGCCGGCAAGGTACTTACCCAAATGTTTCTTCCCACACTTGGCACACCTAGACCTTTCCAAAGAAGAACCAGTTCCACTCACTTCTTGAGACTTAGGGTTAGACACCCTATCATTGATTACCGTAGAGGAATCTTGATTGTAGAACCTCTTTTGGGACATAGGTTGACTTTGCTCATTGGATCTACCCCTCTTCAAGTCCATATTCATCCTCTTAAGTTTAGACTCCTCAATTGATTGAGCATACACAATAAGCCTAGAAATATTGATGTCACCATGGAGCATTATCGCACGACACTCTTCCTTAACAGGATCGGATACACCTATAACAAACCTACTCATCTCATTCCTAGGGTTAGACACCAAGGATGGAGCATACTTAGACAATAGGGTAAACTTCAAGGAATACTCCTCCAAACTAATGCTACCTTGCCTAAGGTTGATAAAATCCTCAACCTTACACTCCCTCTTCTCACGGGGAAAGTACCTACCAAGGAAAGCTCCCTTAAACTCCTCACATTCTATAGGGCCAGCCTCTAAAGGCCTATTGCTTTTCCATTGAGGGAAGCACACTTGGGCAACCTCTTTCAATTGATAGGAAGCCAACTCTGATGTCTCCCTAGAAGATACCCCCATAGCATTGACTATCTTATAAATTTCATCCAAGAATTCGTAGGGATCCTCTCCCACTCTAGAACCAAGAAATATCAGTGTATTCATCATCACAAAGTCTCTCAACCTTGAGGCCATGATACTCTCATTAGTATTCACCCTAGGCCCCACATCTCGGTTAGCTTTAGTCATCATGGCTTGAGCTAGGGTTAGAAAAGCCGCCCTAATCTCTTCATTGGTCATGTCAGGGGGATCCACTAGAACATGATTCTCTGGAGGCATTTAGTCACCTTGAAGACCTTGGGGAGGAACTCCCTCATTCCCTATCTCTTCTTCCATCCTTCTTGGGTTAGCCGTTGTATTCATATCGTATAAACACAAGAGAAGGGTTAGGAAAAGGACATCTATAAAACTAAACTCTAAGGCACAACTTCAAGAATATGAAAGAAGTGTAACTTTCTAACGTCCTATAGCCTCTCACTCATAGAAGTGTCATGACTCACACCGATTAGCAAGACTCTACTAGACGTGGCTTGTGAGACTTTGATCCTGAGAACCATTTCCAAAATCTTATGCTCTGATACTATATTTGTCAGGACCGGAGAGCACCCCCTAGTAGTAACATGGCGTACTCGACCCCGAAGAAGTCTTATACAAGCATCATAGTCATTCATTGCATTCAATAATGAAAATAATGCGGAATTAAAAATTTTATATTTCAAACCATACGATTCAAAACATTCAATACTCATAGAAATCTTTCACAAGACACAACGGAAAACTAAGTCTCACATGGCCATCTTAGAAAAAACTTTAACAAGATAGGGTCACGGGCCTTTACAATTGAAGTCTTAACAATAGTCTCAAAATAAGAAAGAACTAGAAACAATAAGAGTCCTTGTCCTCGGCTTGTGAGGACATACCAAGTCTTGGAGGAAAACTCTATCGAAGCACTTCAATCCTAGCTAGAACCAATCACTTGCCGAAACCTACAGTTATAGTAAAAATAGGAAAATATGGGTTAGCACAGAAAAATGTACTAATTAAGATGACCATGCAAAAACATGCTTTAAAAGGGATATTTTGGTTGGATATCATGCATTATGCCACTTTTTGGAAATACCATGTACAATTGAATGAGAGACATACTATACAAATATAATCATCATTCAAGTCATAATACCACATTTTGACAATATCATCATATAACCCATTACCTTTACCTTAGACCTTCACTTCAAGTAACCCTCATGCTATATCTTGTGCAATGTATGGATCGAATCCCATACCACCATCCACACCAAGGCACTAAATTAAGGTCACCAAAAGTGAACTTACCATCCATTCCTTTTAACATTTACACCATATCCATAAAAAAGAGACATAACATTTCATAAGGCATCAAAAGAGAAAATAACTAATAATATAACCCAAGTATGGCATGCAAATCACATTAAGCATTTAAGAGTCAACATTCTTTAATTGCTTCATTTAGAGGATTTTCATACATTAGCCATTAAGACTTACAAAACTCACTATGATCCGATCAAAGCTGTAACGACCCGGAAAATGATAGAGTGAAACTAGAGCCTCACATGTGAGTTTGGAGTCGAAAACTTAATGAAATGATTATATTTGAATTTGACCCAAAAAGTTCTTAAAAATGTGTTTCGGAAGTTACCGAAAACTTGTTTAGCTGTATATAAAAAGATCCGTTTCGTTTTTCGAAAATCCGACTTCATATTCTTGTTTAGGGGGTCAAATTGAGTGGGAAATGGGTCTAACCCAAATTTTAGAGCAACCGTATCAAAATCAGAAATTTCCAAGTGAAGCCTTTTTCGAGGGTCTACTTTGGAGGGTCATATCTCCTAGCACACAAAT
>JAJOOR010025019.1:0-27466 GCA_036250505.1 Solanum acaule | reverse complement strand
TATGAATTTTTTTTGAGATGAACTTTAATGCTTGCTCAAGGACGAGCAAAAGTTTTAAGTGTGGAGTGTTGATGTGAGGCTAAAAATACACATTTTTAATCATTATTTGCCTCACATTTATTATTTATATTTGCTATTTTTGAGCATAAATTTTATGGATTGTGCTAATTGTGTATTTTATTTGTAGGATTAAATTGATGGAAAAATAAAGATATTTGAAGCTAAAACAAATTAAAGATGAAAGGTTGAAGAAGGAAATCAACCAGACAACTTAATAAATTAAATTGAATATTATATTATTATTTCAATATACAAGAAGTAGCGCAAAGTGAAGAAACCATGTTGTTAATTTCATTGCCACGTGGCAATCTTTAAAGCCACTGGCCAATTGATGCATGTCGATAAAAGAAATAATTTAAGGTAGTACTGTTCTACGCGGACAGCTCACGCGACAAAAAAAAAAAGGAATCCAATTCCTTTTGGTTTTGGATTTCTTATTAAATTTGGATTCAATTATTTTATTTAGGGTTTTCTATATTTATAAATAATTCATAAAAATAATTATTTGAGGGGAGCGAAAAATCAATAAATAATACACAATATAAATTTTCTTCTTGCTTAGGAACTTTGGAAGAGTCGCCGTGGAGGCCGAAGAATTGTGGTTTATTCTTGCTTCTCCTTTATTATTTATTTGTATTCGTGATTAATAAAAGATAGTTTAGCTATTGTTTTTAATTTTTATGATTAACAGAAACATATATATTTTAATAAATTTTGATTGTGTTTTTGAGATAATGAGTAGCTAAATTTCATAACTAGGGTTGTGGATACCATAAGCGATTAACAAAGTATGAATAATAACTAAGTAATTCTTGAATAATGTTGAAGCATGCATTGATAATTCTTTCGTCTGGAAGTCTTTTTAACGGAGCGCAACGTTAGAAGTACTCACCTTATTGCTACTTGCCAGACCAATGAGGTAGTTAATAAAAAAAGAATTATCAACATTTAGTAGCTCGACCAACCATTTAGTAGCTCCCCCGATCAGTGATAATGGAAATAAGCGAAGCCGTATGGATTCTTGAGATAGATTCTTGAACGATAAAGGGGTGCACACTTCCACAATGCTTCGTATATGTTCATGCAGATTTTCATGCTCTAACCCTCCAAATAAACCTCTTGAATGTATGAGTTGGAGTGTCGCGCTAGTAACTTCAAACATTGCATTTTCGTCGGCTTGTGGCATTCAAATTGCACCCATCTCACCCATGTGGGCAGGGTTATATACGCTATGAACATCATCCATGTCGTCTTGATGAAAAGCACCATCCGCTGGATGACCCACTTGGCAGCTATTCTCCCCGTTTGCACTCATATGTCATGTTGTGACACTCAAATACTCAAAACAAAACTGAAAATTAAGTGAGTAAACTATGATTAAGAAGAACACAATTTTTACTAAACTAAGAATTCTCAAAAACCACCACTTCCCGACAGCGGCGCTATTTTGATGTTTGCGTAATCAAGAAACAACTTCCAATGCAAGTGTCTACAATCGTACAATAGTATAGTAACCCAACCAAGGGTTGGGATCGTTCCCACTGGGAGTGGTTTTGAGAATTAGTAGAAAAATAAAATTTAGTTCTAATTAGTCATAGCTAAAGACATTATCGAATTTAAACATGTTAATTTTAAGGGGTGACGCAAGCGTCAATTATCAATGGGGGTTTGTCACAAGTAAATAAAGACAGCAAAAATGCAAAGAGTACTAATCAGGGAGATGGGGATCTTGGGATGTGATAGGAATACGGGAAAAACTAAACTATTGGGTACATGCTTTTGACAATAAATCTGTTGAATATTTGTGACTAGGTTAGACTATAGTGGGGGTAAGTTATCTCTCGAGCAACTTACCCCAAATCAAATGGGTTCCTCTTGGACACCCACTTGCCACATGAAGAACAGCCTCCGCCTTAGCCCATTCAATCTCTCGAGCTGAGTGTGTGGGAGAAGGACTAGAGTTCATTCTCTCGAGCTGAACCTCATGTCGACCCAATCCCATCGACCATCAATTTAGTAGTCTTAGTTTTACAACTTCTCTCTCAAGCAAGCCGAAAACACAAAGGTGAAATCGTATTTACAACTACAATATCATTAAGTTCCACCACAACTACTAAACGAAATCACATCTAAACAATAAATAGATCATCAACAAGCAAGACCCAACATATAATCTAACCCATATTCACAAAATCACACCCTAAGAATTGGGGTTTTTGCTAAACATGTAAAAGAGATAGAAATGTATACCAATATGAGTTTGCATTCAAATGGGTATGAAGATTTAAGTCTCAAAACAAGCCAAGAGTGAAGAATCCACAAGACCCAAGTCCAAATTCTTGGAGTTGAAACGCTTTAAATCTTCAAGTTCTTCAAAACCCTCTCCAAACTTAGAACTCAAAAATAGAAACCAAGTTTGAAAAATTACGTTCAAAGCTAAAATTTGATGCAGAATAATAATTCTCAATGAGTATTTATAGTTTTCAAAAATCTGTGTTGCAGCGGATCATTCGGCGTCATTAGTTGAGATCGCCGATCAACTCGGTGATATGCCCTTTGGTAGGTTTCATCGCCGTCTTGCTCTATCCTTCAACATCGTCCTATTTTGGATCATTGGGCGACATAGTACTTCTTCGTGGAACTGCTCGGCGATACGCCGACTACTCCTTTTCACCGCCGATCTGATCCTTTCTTTCATGGCTCAACACACTGGAACAAAAGGCGAGGTAAGACCTTTTGGCGACTCGCCGAATGGGTTCGGCGATTCTTAGATCTTCATTTCTCTGATTTTTTCAGCTGCTTTTGTTCCTTTTTGATAAGTAGTGTCCATGCTTTCCCTCAAACTCCAAATACTTGAAACTTAAGGGTTTTCATCAAATATTGAGACAAAATATGCATTTGAGGACACTAATTCTATCAAAATATAGCCCTAGATGAGTCCAATTTGTGGACTCATCATTAACTCTTTTATGAATTCTCATAAGCAAGGTGGTACATCTAGAACCAATGAAATACTTTAACAACTCCACAATAACACCAAATATGTCATATGCAATAACCAAGTCGTCCCAATCATCTCACTCAACCAAGAGAACATCGCAGGATCAGTACACCTGATCCACCACTAGGGATGTACCGAATAAAGTGAAAACACACATGAGCACAGCTAGCGACTCATACTCACAACCATATACAAAATGAAATAGATGATCACATAAGAATTTAACGGAATAACACTAAAGGTTTTCCTCTAAAGAGTCAATACGAGTCGTTTCTATTGAGTTGACTCTACATAATCTTCACATCATTCGACTAAAGTCCACACTCTCAATACTAACAACCATTATGAACACTCCGACCATTTACCTTACTCTAACCCAACACTTTTTAAATGAAAACCATTCTTAGGTACTTTAATCAATCAAAAAAATAAACTCTACGACTCAAACAAGGTGTAAGTCCTTTCAAATGCTCAATACCCGATACAATTGATCATTTCTCACCTTGCCAACTCATACCTTGACAACATATCTCACCATGAATGTAGACTTACAATGAAAAATATGAATTGTAAATTCAACTGTATAACACAATCCCCTTATCTATCAACATCAACTTGTACCTTGAAGATTTTTATGAATTCATGGATCTTCGATTATCATTGATCGCATCTCCATCGATCTTACAATATCTTTGCTAACAATTCAATCGTACTCATTACTAAACTCAAAATAAAAACAAATCACTTATCATCACAGTCGAGCTAATGTCCGTACACTCCTTTCTCAAGTCCTTTCCAATAGTTTTTAACCAATTTGACGACTTGTGACCCTATTACCATAGCCACAGGAAAGCGAATGAAATCATGCGTCTCTGAACCCAATTATGTACCCCTCTGAAGATATCTCTTTAGCCTTTGCAATCAAATAAGATATTCTTGCTCTCGCCACTCTCTAAAGGATGTACTACATCACACTATTTTTTCTTCATTATGACTCTAGCTCTTTAAAATTCTATTCGAGTGGTATCCCACCATCTCTTAAAACTTTCCATACAACTACGTTACTCATCGAATATTAGAAAACCACAACCTTAGATACTCGCAGGTCGTAATTAATGTACAAATTCTGCTTAACCAACAATCTTATTATATATTTACATCCCGTCACAATCCACCATGATCTCTTATTACCATTATGCTCTATTAGCCCTGGCTGTTACTACGAATTCAACCTTTCATCGACATGACGCCTCAAACTCAAGTATACTCATATAATTCAAAGGACTAACCTAGATTTATACGCACTTTCTTACTAAAATACTTCAACTGCCTTCCCCAAGTATACTCATTGAGACTTTCTTTATCCATAATCTTGTCATTCCAGTATCAATCCACTCCTTTATGACTTAAGATAAAATCATTGGTCCTCATACTACCCTCCTTCTTCTTAACAAACAAGATAGGAACACCCCACGGGGAAGCACTAGGAGGGATGAAACCTTAATCAAGAAGCTCCTGGAATTGAGCTTTAAACTCTCTCAATTTTGACACCACAGGAATAGACTCAATAGAGGGGGATTCGATCCAACATCCCGAATATGAGCCAATTACACTAAACAATCCTGCCCCACCAGTTTGCTACCCCGCACGAAAGATATGACCTTAGCTGACTTAGGCTTGTACCCCCTTCCCACTCTAACCTTTCTCTACTAGGGATCTCTACAGTTACCGACTTTGGTTTAGTATTTTAAGGGTTCAAAATTCACATTAAGGTTCCAAGTTCAAATTTCAAACACTATATTTTTAATTTTTGAATCCAGTTAATGAAAATTTATGATCCGCCACTACATGCAACTTACTGTTATCGGGTTCTTCTCAATTTAGTATTTTCGTTATTGGATTTCAGGTAACGTTGTAGAACATAAATTTGTGTGTACAAATTTATTAAAAATACAACAAATTACAATAAAAACCTTAAAGATATAATTAATGAGATCAATACTAAAAACCTTAAAAACTGTAAAATATTAAGCTTAAATTGATGTCTATAGAAAATTTAATTAACACATAGTTGAGTCAAGAAAAATCTAAAGAGTGAGTAACATCCTTCAAATTCAAATTAATCGAGCCCCATGACAAATATCGAACATGACATCCAACTCTTGACCCAACCTCGATCTGGGATTTCGATCGAGATCCAAGACCTGAAGTCAAATCCATCCTAGGACTCGATTTCTAACACGACCCGGGATCATGTGATTCCAAATACTGAGTTAGAACCTGAACCTAACCCCAACCCCAACCCTAACTCTATTCCGGCGCCCGATCCAAGAGGTGGGGTAGGCAGGGGTGGGGGTAGGTGGAAGTAGGCAAGTAGGGGTGGGTGAATACTGCGAGAGGGTGGAATATTGGGGATGCGTTGGTGTGTTTTTATTGATAATCTAGAAAGTGTTTTTCCTCAAGTTTGAAGGATTATTTTTCTATTTACAAATATGAGTTTGTAAATGAATGTCTATATTTCTTATATATTTTTATGGGCTAAAAAAATTGAAATTTATATTTACTCAACATAAATAAAAATAATCCAATTCATTAAAATTAAAATATGAGTTAAATTACGCTGATTTTATAAATGTGGGCTGAAATTACTAGCTCTAGTACTATCCCACAATGTAGGTTGTGACACAATATTAAGCTCATAAGCACACAAATTGTATTTTGAGGAACACTCAATAAGTCAACAATTGGCTGGAAGAAGGGGAAATTAACTCCTAAAATTGAAATTAATTTTCCACCAAAAGTTGTTGTGGGCTCGAATAATGTTGTTTTATCCTCATCATTTTCTTCCACAGATCCTATTTTTAAGAAGCTGAGACCAACATCACAAATATGAGTGCACTCCCAGAAAGTATAACTATAGATCTCTAGTTATGTTCGAATAATTATCAATTTTGGAGATCAAATTACTCTTTTTCAAATAACAGGAAATTGAGGTCACTCATGAATTAATTAAAGGTGCGCGCCATTTTCAAATATATAATCTATAAATGCAACTTAAATGCAACATTCTTAAGCCCATGAAACACACAAATTACATGAAAGCCAAAGTAGAAGGGCTAACAAAACTAATCAACAATGTCATGCAATTAATTAAGTTGAGTTCTTCAGAGTGCTTATGAAAGACAAAACAATATGTTTAACTATGAGTATGATGGCTGCCACAGTTGGAACTCCTGCCCAAGGACTATTGAAGTAATTGTCCCTCAAATTTGCCTTCATTCTGTTCCATTGTTGTTCACAATGTTCAACTGCTTTTCTGCATACTTCTTCATAATAGTAGTCGTCTGAAACGACAACCCCTTTCCCCATTTTGTTAAAGAAGCTCGCCACTTCTTTGTCCTCTCCTATATTGATCACAATGATTGCACTCATGCGAAAGAAACTCACATCTTTGTCTGAGTTGATAAGATAATTCATGAAAATTGTAAAATCACTGAAATATCTAAGATATATATCAGAAGACTATTGTTCGAAAGAAATAAGATTTTGCATGAGGGTTTCCCTGTCATGAACGACTCGAAAACAAGGGATTGTCATCAACTAGTTCTTGAAATTTATATCAAATATATTGTGATATTTTTGATAGTTGCAAAGCTGACTCTAGCTTCAGAAAGCTCTGTTGCATTTCACATGACCTTATTCCAGATCATGTACTTCTTTGTACTTTTCGTCCTCATTATTTGTGACATCAGGATCCCAACTTATATCACAAATAAGCTTTTACCTATATAATATTGTGTTGCCATATTGCTAGGTTTATTCTCATTTAGGCTAGTTTGTACCTTTGAAGAGCGACATCACATCCATATGTGAAATAAATTTTTGACATTTTCTTCATAGAGTATTTAGCAATAGAAAAGGAACACTTGACCGTTTCTATGAATGGTTTTTTTCATCTTCCTCCTTTGACATGTCATGAAGCGTGGTTAGGACAAAGAAAGGAAGTTGATTTTCTACCAACAAAAAGTCTTGCTTTACTTGATTTCTTATGTAACCTCTCTTGATGATCATGTCTTCTCCAGTTGGAATGATTTCACAACACTCTCTACTCAACAACAAACTAAACATCAAGCTACAACATTTCGAAAAATGTTTCCAAGAATATTATTGTTTATTAATAGTCTAATAGCCACCCTATATTGTCAT
Organism: Solanum acaule; assembly: GCA_036250505.1. Lineage (NCBI taxonomy): Eukaryota > Viridiplantae > Streptophyta > Magnoliopsida > Solanales > Solanaceae > Solanum > Solanum acaule. Next base: position 20,199 of record JAJOOR010025019.1, on the reverse strand, counting down.
TAACACTTAAGTGCATCATCTTTTAGTTTATCCATTTTACTGATACAACATTCCACATCATGAAATACCCCCTTTCTGCTTGAGAAATTGTTGTAGGTAACACAACTTGTATTTTTCCATCAATCCAAGTTTAGAATCGTGTTTATGGTAAGGACCAATGGAGAGCAATTTTGGGTTATAATCATCTGGATTTGATTCACTTCCATGGACATGAATTACAATTTTAAATTCTAAACAAATTTGATTCCTACTACAATTTTGAATTTGTTGTTCTTTCAAAAAATGAGTTCAACGATTAAAAGTCTCAATTCTATAAAAAATAATAATAACTTATTGGATGGAATATATTAATTCAAGCTAGACATATTATTTAAGGGTTCATTTCTTATATGGTTACTCAAGTAATAGTGATTATCTCAAAATATCATATTTCTTCTTGATTCCAATTTTTTTTCAACAAAGAAAGTAACTTTGTAAGATAACAATTATGAATTTAGTGACCATGTAGGAAATCAACTCTTTATATTTCTTAAGAACAAACAGATTTTATTAAACTAATATATAGGAAGGTTTATCCATACAAAAGTGGTATTTTATCTTTATTTGATTTGATGTAGTAAAGAAGCAATCATGCAGAAAGAAAATGAAAATACACGAATAATAACAGAATACCATGAAAGCTCCATTTCTTTTAATTTAGCTAATAGGAGAAATTGGGAAGTGAGTATAGATATTTGGGGACAAATATCTCTTATATACTCGCTCTGTTACCACTTTCTATTATACACAGTAATTAAGATATCATTAATAAATTGTTCAACTTTATTATTGTAACACCTTGATCTTTAGTCAGTTTTTATGTTTTGGGTAAACTTCAAATGACCATACCTTTCAGCACAAGATGAGTGAGGTGGCCCATGAAGTATCAAATCGAAGGTCATTGAGTTCTCTTTCCAACGCTGCCGAGTTTACTAAATTCAGCCTTGGATGAAGGAGATATGCCCATTTGAGTGCAGCCTTTCTAGTTAAGACAATTCATCCATTTTAAGGAGGGGTATTTTAGTCTTTTCCTTACCCCACTAGACTTGCACCTTTTTCTCACCCTTTTAGGGGTTTAAATTGATTGAGATCAGTTAAGTCATTCCACAGGAGCATAGGGTTTTTTTTAGAGAGAGGTTCAAGAGGAGAAAAAGAAGAACATTACCGATTCTTGCAAGCTTTGAGGATTTTTGCCAAGAACTTAGTTCTTTCGAGGTATGTAAGCTTTCATAGTGCTTGGTTTGTTCGCTCTTACGCCAATCATGTAAACTTGTACCCATGAATTCGTTCTTGAAGATTGATTATAGAGTTCTTGAGTACTTGTTGAAATTAATTGATAATGGAGGTCTTTGAGTTCTTGATGTGAGGGTTTTGCGAATGAGTTGAGTTTTTTGGTAGGCTTTTGTGTGGGTTTCATTGAAAATGTTCTAGGTTTATAAAAATTTCATGAAATTAGACCATGAAATTGCATTTGGTATGAATTGAATCGAATTTGGGAGAGGAAGAAAGATTGGGAAAAAGTATGTGCCCAGGTCCGCCTCACGGAGTCGCTTAAGATTTTCAGTATCCAATCGATCACCCCCTCTCTGCATCACAAAGAGGATACAAAGTCCTTCATACATCCAAACTTGCACTTCAATTAAGAAGTACAAACTGTCGATGTCGTTTATAGAACTCAACGTGAGTTGAGGTCGATCCCACAGAGAATTTACTTACATAAATAGTTTCACTGTCGCTCTTATTCAACTTTTGTTATTATTTCCTAAGGAAAGTAATTTCGAAATGTAAAATAGGATTAGGTGCAGTTTTGAAGTAACTAAAGTTCGCTAGATTGCTCAGGTTAACACAAGTAACATAATTTTAACTTAAAGGTGGTGATGATAGATGAATAATACCATAGTTGTGTTTCCCATGACTTTACATCTAGTGTTTATTCGTGAACAAGTTTCGATTGATTTCTCCTTTACAAATTACCAGCGAGTTAAATTCATCTAACACTTCTCAGTCTTGTTAGATAACTTCCACTCAAATTCTCTCGGTCTTAGAGTGTTGTCTGTTTTTACCCTCACATGTTTGGTGTCAAAATCTCTTATCTCAAACTCGAATTTTCACTCCAAATTACAAGTTTAATTCTACTTTTTCCTAACTAACACTTTTCTGTCGAACAAGTGGTAGATAAAGGCAAGTTCTAATGCGTGCACTCATTAGAAAGAACAAATATTAAAAGTATGAATTATGTTTTGCAAGGAATAATCATCTTCTACTCGTTCTGTGAATATACACTTAGGTTTCTGTCCTGGTTCCCACAACGCTAGTTGTGGTGTTTAGCCTCTCATGCTTTCAATTGAATAAGCAAAAATATATGTTGAATACATTAGAAGAGATCACTTACAAAGATTGCAAATTCAAAGAAAGCTTGATATTCAAACACAAAATTAAACTTCAAGTCTTGATCCAACGTTAATCGATAAGAACCAAAGTAAGAAAAATATGGAAAGTCCTCTATCGTTTATACAATGACGAGATCTTTCAAAAATAAAACCTATTAATTCAAATAGTCTAACTAAAAAGAGTCCTACTCAAAGTAGGACTGATGTGTCGAAACATCTCACGAACGCCACAACTGCCCGTCATGAGCTTCACGGCTCGTGATAGCTATCGTGGTCTCACACTTAGACAATGAGAGACTCCTTTTCCTAATTTCTTCCACGAGCAACCATACAGTCCGTTGATTCTACCACAGCCCTTCAAGGGTCCCGTGGTCTTCGACCTAAGTTTACTCTTCTAATCCTTCACACTGGAATCTCTTCACGACCAGCAGGACAAGCCGTCAAGAGGACCACGACTCGTCTGGCTGTCTATGGTCCATACTTAGCCATACATGACCTTAGTTTCTCAAAGCCTGTACATTGGACCTCCTTCATGAGCTTCAGGGCGGACCGTGAAAGAGACCACGGTCTGTCAAGGTCTCTGTGGTCCTTACTTGGCCAACTCCACTTGCTCTACTGACACTAATTCAACCCCACGAGCCTCCAGACAACTCGTCATCATGACCACATCCCGTTGGGGCTCCGTGATACATGTTTCAAAATCATTTTCTTCTTTTTCTTTCTATCTTCTGTGTCCAAGTGTTTTACCTGTTCAAACATTACCAAACACATCATATCCACATAAATACACTCAAGTTCTAGGATTAATCCTTAGTTTTGAGCGTAAAATGTGCCAAGATTTCACTGCACATCAACAACCTCAACTTAGAACCATTACTTGTCCTCAAGTGATGAGAAATTAACAAATACACTAGATGCTCAAATACCAAAAACATTTTACTAACATGCATCAACTATCTCAACGACAACTTGTATTCAAAACCATATGTCTAACATACAAGCATCAATGTATGACATCCCATTACTCACAGTCAATCATGCTTATGCTCGTGTCTATTATCAACTAACACCATTTAACTATCAAATGTAAACATAGTGTCCTCACACCGAAGAAGTCCTTCACACATGATAATTAGGACTAATTTCTATGCTCACACTTCCGAAGAACTTCTAATACTAGGAACAAAATGGCCATATGCTTTCCCTTATTTTCTATGCTCTCTTTCAAACAACTAGAATAGGATCACTATAGGACTTTTTAGGCTTGTAACGTAGGCTCGGGTTAGGAAATAGAACTTTTTTTGGTTTTCTGAGTGACTATTTTACCTTGGTCTCCAAATTTTAATTTGCACACAACTTTATCTAAGCAATTGCATCCTTTCTCATTTCGGTACATCCCTACAGCCATAATATTTTTTTTTAGCATGCACATTTCTCCTAATCAAGATATTATTTAGAGTTTGTGCCTTAGAGCCGACTGAGTGAACCTTCATTTTCTACTTGGGGTGTAATCACCCTTAACTTAGGCTTTTGGCCTGAGTTATGGCATTGTATCTTCAGAGAACCAAGGATACGATAACAACCGGGAAAGAAAATAATTAGTTTCAAGGCTCAAATAGGGTTCAAGGTTAATGCTTTTCATTTGATAGTTAAATTTTGGTTTTAAGTGGGATTAGCAAAACTGGCCTAGCGATCGCTTCTTATCCAGTTATTTCTAGATTCTAGCAAGACTACTCGGGCAAGTTCTAGCTTCTGCGCCCAATAATAGACTTCATACAAACCTCACACACACATGACACATGTATACATTTTTCAGTTTCTTAGTTAACTAATTTATGTTTCAAGTTAGCAATGTTCAACACGTGAGTATCTAGGATGTCATATAAATAGCCTAACAGTCAAATTTTTAAATAGGACATATTTTTAGTATTTCAGAGACAACACAGGTTCAAAAATTAGCTGCTATTGCTTCTAGCAAATGTTCACAACTCAAAACAACAAAACATTTTCACACAAAACTTTCAATACAAAAGAGCCAACCTCCGTCTATTATAAGATTTTCCTGACAGGTTGCTCACCACCCCCTCCTCAAACAAAATGACTTTACCATCAAGGTAAAGAAATAAACACAAAATAGGGATATGAGGAGGGGTCATACCTACGGCGCACTAGGTGTCGGTAGTCGGAGACCTGCACTGGGTCATGCTGACTGTTAGCACTAGGACCTAGTATCGCACTACTAGAAGCGCCAGCTAACACCGCATCTCGCCTCTGCTGCTCAAGTGCTACTTCTTCCCTAGCTTTGTTCCTGGACTCATTTTGCGCTTTCTTGTGTTGACACCTCTCTTCCTTGGAGAGGTTTGTTGGTTGCTCCGCATAAGAATCCACTGCCTTTTGCTTTCTTTTGCCAGGTTTTTCTGTGGGTATGTCACCCCAGAGGTCGTCAAGTAGCTGACTGAAGGGAGAAGGGGGCACAGTGACTGGCTTCTCAGCCAGTTTAGCAATATCAACTCTCATCTCATCCAACTGTGCCTTTAATTCCCCCGCATTTACTGAACCTGTAGCCTGTATGTGGTTGTTCATATGAACCTCAAGACCGTCCATCCTATTTTTTTAGTACCGCCAATTCTTTCTGCATCTCATATTTTAACCGCCTCTTCACAGCTAACACATCTCTCTGAACTACCTGAGGTAGATTGAGCATAATCTGGTCAACTGTGGATCGGGTCTGCCTCTGATCTGTAACCAATCTCTCAAAAATCACAGTAGGTATAGTGATGGATTTTCCTATAGCTGGGGCAGTTGGAACTGGTGGTGGTGGTGCCCCCGCAGATGGCTGTAATGATTCACCATGTTTAGTTCTTCTTACATCCTATAGAATGTCAATTGGTACATCTGGTACTACCACCAATGGTCTCACTGCTTTGACTTTTGTACCAAAAAGATGATTAGCCACGTCTTTTATTTTGGAAGTTGTGGTGACCCTAGACGCCTCAACCCATTTGTCCACCAATTTATTCGATGGAATATTGGCCTGCAAATAGAGTTTCCCTATCATATAGGAAAAGTGGGCCGCAACTGTGAACATACTATTGCCCACTAGACCTTGGCAGGAAAAGTGAGAGACGCCTTCATGATCTGCACCTGTGCCCCTGTCACCCATGCTAGAAACTCCCCTTCTGAAGCAATGTATCTCGAAATCCATCGAATGATGCGCTCTTGTGAACTAGAATCCTCAATTTCTGTCTCACTGGTCATGGCATGGTGCTTACCCTCAAATAATCCCACTGATGCTGGTGATGTATACTCGGGGCCACGTAGCATCCTGTTGATTGTGGTATCAAAGATATCCACTGTCTGATCCCTCTCCGAGACTGTGTCTAATGGGCCCCAAGTAGCTGCAACTATCTTATGTGCACGCTTTGTTGTTTGAGTATCTATAGCAAAGTTCATGAGAGCGGCATCATAGGAGGCATTAAACTCTTTGGTTATATGAAGTGTTAATTCTCTAGGTGCATTGTTCATCCATTCAAAATGGTGCATTTGGAAGAGTCTGTAAATATCTGGGAAGGCTTGGATGTCTGCCATCACTACTCCAGCTTTTGACATTATGCCATGTTTGAAGAATTCTTCTGATCATCGGACTGTCCACATTCGGCAAAATTAGTGAATAAGTTGTTGTCGCACTACCGGGTGAGACTCCCGCTGATGAACAAATAGTATCATTGGTGCCCCATCACTATCATCATCATCCTCTTCCTGGGCCTCACTACCTTCATGTGTTCCTGTATCGTCTTCCGCACCATCCTCTTGTTGAGGCTCATTAGCATTCTCCTGAGAGCCACTATTGGAGTCCTCACCACTCCCGGACTCAGTACCTTCCTCTTCAGACTAGGAAGGAGTATGCTGAACACTAGCTCTTGTTGTATGTGATCTAGTGGCTCAAGGTGAGTGATCGTCAATTTTAGTTTTAATTTGAACCTCCAAGCTACTAGATTTTGCCTTATTTTCACATTGAGTTGGGGAGGGAGGTGGTGAGGTATGTGGCGGTGCAGTCTTTCGTCGTTGCCCCATAGCACCTGAAAAACAAAAATGGGTTAATAATTTTATCAATCAACTGATGTACTAATGGGTACTCTGACTTCCCCTGTGTAGATACAACGTGACGCCTTGCCTTATAAATGCCATCACCCAATCTATTATTGGGAAGGGCCACTTATTAAAAGTGAAAAACTAGATTAACTACAAAAAGTTGAAAGAATATTTTTTTTATACGTAGGTCAAAATGGGCCGTGGTGGGTACCACGGTCCGTGAACTCCCTAATGAACTAGAAACAATGCCAATCATTCATCAGTGAAATGTACTGGTTGTGGTTCACAGAGGGCTTCACGGACCGTGGAGTGAACCACGGGCCGTTTGGTCCCTCGTAAACTTAGCCAGTGTCCACTTCAATCTCTAAGTATGGACCACGAGTGGTTTCACGGCTCATGTCTCCCTACACTGTTCGTGAAGCCCCTCGTGGACTTAGAGTTGGGTAAATTTCTCGGTTACATCTCACCCCATATGCTCACTATGTCGGATTTAATTAATTATCAGCACACAACTATAATTTATGATTAAATTCCATACATAGATGCAAATAATTTACCGAATCCCACAAACCATTACCCAATTTAGAGCAATATATGTCTATTACAAGCATACCCACATACAAGCACCTGCTATACTCACATCAGTATAATGTATGCAATTTGGACTCAAATTCACACTTACATCATCATACTTCACTAAGCCCACACAAATTTGACATACCCAGAAAAGATAATCACAAATTTCAACCAATTTTGACATACCCACAACATTCAAAACTTAAAAGTCACTTTATCAAGTAGCAATACGGACAATCAAGCCAAAATTTGTAGTTCTAACTTGATTCTAGATAAGGTCAAACTTATATCATGTAGGGAGAAGAACTTTCTTCAATATTTGCTCAACTTTCGAACTTAGAAGAAAGAGATGAATTGCAATTTTGATTTATGACAATAGGGAACTTAGTGTTTTGATTCTTTGATCGATTGTGGAGTTATGGGTGGTGAGAAACCATTTAATAGCACTATGAACCATTATAAATGAGAGAAAAGAGTGAAAACCCCCAACTCTTGGAGTTTTGGAAGGTTTATAAACGTTTTAAAATCAATTTAAACTCACGTGGGTCGGGTTAGGTTGCCTGGGTTCTGCTGACTTAATTGCAACGGACGGTGATGATACTCATGATGAGCACCACGGTCCGTGATAGAGCCCCTGAATAACCCTTGGAGAAAAAACATACCTCAGGGTTCATGGGAGGCTAAACGATCCGTCTAAGGTCAAAAGGACCATAAACCCTTTCGTGAATCGTATGGTGTCATTTCTGGTAAGCTACATTGAGGATGATGGTAAGTAAGAAGGGCCGTGAAGTTGCATGTGAAGAGCACCACGGCCCGTGTGGGTGCCCGTGAAGACCTTCCAAATCCCAGCTCCTTATTCCTTTGTCCAACTCTTCCCTGCACACACCAACTTACTATAACACTATAAAAAATGAAAAACATGCTAAATTAAAACTACCTATTACAATTACAATCATGGGTTGCCTTCCAAGCAGCACACAATTTACCGTCACGGCACGACGCATGTTGCTTGATTACTCAAACTTCATGAAGCTTGCATTCCTCAACTATTTTCACCTCCTCCGGGATTCCCAAGTATGCTTTGACTCACTGACCATTAGATTGAACCTCTCACCTTTGTTATTCTCAAGTTCAATCGCACTCGACTGAATTACGTGAGTTACCTTGAATAGCCCAGACCATTTTGATCTCAATTTCCCAGGAAATAGACGAAGCCTGGAGTTGAACAGTAGCACATCATCACCGGGTCTAAAAGTCCTTTTCTCAATGTGCTTAGCATGATACAAGTTCATTATTTCTTTATAAAATGCAGACCGTTTATAAGCTCTCAAACAGAATTCATCCATTTCATTTATCTGATCTAGTCTCAGGTTCGCTGCTTCATTCCAACTTAGGTTTAACTTCTTTAGCGCCCAAAGTTCCTTATGCTCCAGCTCGTCAGGCAAATGACATACCTTTCCAAACACCAACTGATATGGAGACGTACCAATGGGTGTCTTGAAAGGTATCCGATATGCCCACAGAGCGTTAACCAACTTCCTTGCCCAATCTATTTTGTTGGCATTCACTGTCTTTTACAATATCACCTTGATCTCCCTGTTCGATACCTCAACTTGACCACTTATTTGCAAATGATACGGTGTTGCTACCATGTGGTGTTTAATCCCACATTTAGCCAACAGTGTACTAAAACTTTATTATAGAAATGTGAGCCTCCATCACTAATAATAGCTCTAGGTGTGCCAAACCTTGAGAATAGGTTATTCTTTAGAAAACCAACAACACTTTTACCATTATTTTCAGGCAGGGCGACCACCTCAACCCATTTTGACACATAGTCCACTGCCGCCAGTATATATTTTTGCCCATAGGAGCTCACAAATGGTCCCATGAAATCAATTCACCACACATCAAACAACTCTTCCTCCACAATAGATGTCATTGGTAGTTCATGAGGACGAGAGATGGCTCCTTGTTGCTGACATATGTTACAACTCTTGACCAAGTCGAATGCGTCCTGATGGATTGTGGGCCAGTAGTATCCACTTGTAGAACCTTGTGGGTAGTAAAGGCACCTCCATGGTTACCACCTACAGGAGAAGAGTGACAGGCCTCTAAGATACTCATCATCTCAGCTTCAGGTACACATCACCTGATGATGTTGTCAGCACACACCCTGTACAAATAACGTTCATCCCAGAAATACTTACTCACATCATGCAGGAATTTCTTCCTTTGTTAAAATGTCAACCCTTTAGGCATCAACTCGATGAAAAGAAAATTGGCAACGTCAGCAAACCAATGAATAAAATCAAGAGTGGCGGCTAGTACATGCTCATCTGGGAATGAGTCTTTAATGTCTAACTCAACTTCTTCTTTATTTTCCACCTCCAACCTAGACAGGTGATCAACCACCTAATTTTCACAACCTCTTCTATCTTTGACTTTAAAATCGGATCCTTGAAGTAATAACACCCATCTTATCAATCTCAGCTTTGTGTCTTTCTTCCCCACTAAGTATTGAAGAGATGTATGATTAGTGTAAACTATCACTCTAGTACCCGACAAGTATGCCCTGAACTTTTGAAATGCATATACCATAGCAAGTAACTCATGCTTAGTAACAGTGTAATTACGTTGTGCTCCATTTAGTGACTTGGTGGCATAGTAGATTGGATGAAAAATCTTGTTGCGCTTTTTCCCTATCACAACTCCCAAAGCAGTACCACTCGCATTGCACATCACCTCAAAGTGCTCCGACCAATCTGGGCTAATGATCACTTAGGCAAAGACTAGCTTTTCTTTCAAGCACTTAAAAGCTTTTGAGCATGCATCATTAAAGATATATTTCACCTCTTTCTCCAACAACTTGCACAATAGGTGTGCAATTTTTGAGAAATCTTTGATGAATCTCTAATAGAATCCCACATGACCCAAAAAACTCCGAATACCTTTTACACAAATAGGTGGATACAACTTTTCAATTACCTTAATCTTCAATTTGTCTACCTCTTATCCCTTCCGTGACACCTTGTGGCCTAGGACTATGCCTTCCTTTACTATGACGTGGCAGTTCTCCCAGTTAAGCACCAAGTTAGTCTCCTCGTATCTCTGTAGTGCCCTACTAAGATTCAAAAAATAATCATCAAATATGTTACCTACGATAGAGAAATCATCCATAAACACTTCCAAAGTGTCCTCTACCAAGTCCGAGAAGATGGACATCATACACCTCTAGAAAGTTGCTGGTGCATTACACAGTCCAAATGGCAAGCATTTGAACACAAAGGTACCATAAGGACATGTAATGGTGGTTTTCTCTTGATCTTCTGGCGCAATTGATATCTGGTTATACCCAGAGTATCCATCTATGAAGCAATACCAACCTTTACTGGCGAACCTATCAAGTATCTGATCCATGAACGACATCAGGAAGTGGTCTTTCAAGGTCTACTTGTTCAGCTTCTTGTAATCCATGCACACTCTCCAATATGTGACTGGTCTTTGCGAAATCAATTCGTTCTCTGGATTTGCCACCACTGTCATACCATCCGTCTTGGGCACACACTGCATTGGGCTAACGCAATGACTATCAGAAATAGGGTACACCACCCCTGCATCCAACCACTTTATGATTTCCTTTTTAAAAACCTCTTGCATTAGTGGGTTTAACCTCCTCTAGTTCTCTATACTCGGGCTGCAGTCCTCCTCATGTAGGATTTTATGAATACAAATACTCGTAGGTAATCCAATGATGTCAGTAATAGTCCAACCAATCAGCCTTTTGTACCTTGTCAAGACTTTGACAACTGCTTGCACATGTTCATCATTCAGATCTACAACCAAGATGACTGGTAATGTGTTATTAGTACCCAAAAATACATACCTTAGGTGGCTAGGTAATTATTTCAGCTCAAGTACAGGTTGTTCCTTAATAGATGGCTTTACTGGAGGATTTGGCCTATTTTTCAGGTGTAGGTCTAATTTCTTCAGAGCGTAAGAATATGACCCCATGCCTTGCAGAGCATTTAGAGTCTCCACATACTAATCCCAGAAGTCTTCTTCAAAATTCATTAGCACGACTGCCAATGTTTCAACATCAAACCTTTTCTCAATAGCAGCTTCTAGCTCCCCTTCATCAATGACCTCTAAAGCATACACCATATTCATGTCTTGTAGTTGCTTCATAGACCTGCATATTTTAAAATTTACCTCTTCATTGTAGAGTCTGATTTTCAGCTCTCCACTCTCGACATCAACTAAAGCTCAACTCGTGACCAAAAATGGCCTTCCCAAAATTATGGGAACCTTAAAATCCACCTCACAATCCAGAATCACGAAGTCTACCAAAAAAATAAAACTATCCACTTTTACGGCCATATCACATAAAATACCCATAGGTCACTTCACTAACCTATCTGTCATCATCAACCTCATCGCAGTAGGCTTTGGTACACCCAAGCTCAATTGCTTATATATGGCTAGAGGCATCAGATCGATGATCGCCCCTAGATCAGACAGAGCTTTTACAAACTCAAAGGTACCGATGGTGCACGGTATAGTGAATGCACCTGGGTCCTCCATTTTCTGCACCAAGGATCTTCTAGCGATGGCACTACAATGATGGATGTTGTCAACCATTTCAAAACTTAGAGCTCTCTTCTTTGTGACTAAGTTCTTCATGAACTTAACATATCCTGGCATTTTCTCCAAAGCTTCTACCAATGGGATGTTCAGTGATAGATGTCTCAACATAGTTATAAACTTTGCAAACTTCCCATCTTCAGCTTTCTTTTTTAGTCTTTGAGGGAATGGAGAAGGCGGTCTTGGTATCTGCTGTAAAGGAAAAGTTGTCTCCACTTCAGTTTCCTTTACCTTAGATGAAGTCGTTGTTTCTTCAACTATCTCTGAATCATTTACATATTCACCTTCAACCTCTACTTCCTCATTCTTCCCCATACTCTATTTCTCAATACCTGCAGGTTTTGACTCATTCAAGATCTTACTGCTTCTGGTGGTGATTGACATGCACTGCCTGTCCTTCTTGGGATTTTGAATAGTATCACTAGGTAGTGCACCATTCTTTCTTGGATTTAGTGATGCTGACAATTGACCCAACTGTTGCTCCAATTGCTTGATGGACGTTGTGTGAGAATCCACCAAGTGACTCATACTGGAGAAATCACTTTTCATCTTTCTTGCACCTGCATTAGTTTATTCAACCCTTTGTAGATCTGTAGCTAACATGTCCTCTATTTTGGACCCACTGGAACTACCACTTGGTCGGTCTGTATTACATGGAGGCACATACATACCACTGTAGTCATTTATGTACCCCTTTTTGCTTTGCTAGTTTCCTTGCTCTCGGTGTCTTGATCTATCATACTGCCCTTCTTTTTGGTAGTTCCGACCTTGTCTTCCTGAATTATATCCTCGGTTTCTCAAGTTATAATTTTGAAAACCCCCCTGATTACTCAATACTTTTCCTCCTCATCAAGATCGATATCCTGATCTTTATACCTGTTTGAGGCTCCCACAACCTTTACCTTCTCAGAACTTGTCATGATATGTTTTGTGAGCATATCCATCTGGGTTCTCATGTGAGCCATATCTTGATCCCTTTCTTCTTCTCTTTTCTTTTGTTCAGCTGAAAGCTTAAAAGTGAACCCAAGATCTCCTACTTAAGCATCCCTGGTGTGCCATGCTCTGTTGTTTTTAGAGACTTCATCCAGTACTATCATAATTTGTGGGAATGGCTTCCTCATGAATGAACCTCCAAAAACTGCATCAACGACAAGTTTAGTCACAAAATTCAGTGACCTATAAAATACATGTTTCAAGTGGCTTTCAGTAAGGCCATGGTTTGGACAATTTTTCAGCTTCTGACTAAATCTCCACCAAGTGTCATGCATTGGTTCCCCTGGGAGTTTCTTGTGTGCCCTTATCTCATCCTTCATTTGCAGTTCTTTGGTTTCAGGAAATAACCTTTCCAAAAAAGCTTCTTTCAGTTCAACCCAAGTTCTTATTGAATCATCTCACAACTCATTCAGCCTGTTCATCGCCTCCCCAATTAAAGTTAACAGAAGACCGAATAGGTGAACCGATCATCTTTTCAATAAAGGCCAACTGGACCTGCACCATCAACTGCTCATGCACCTGGACCAAAGAACATAGGTGAGATCAGGAATCACAATTTGTAGAACTTTAGAGCTCAACCCGCTCAATCACAGGGCAGTATGCCACAAGGGGCCAATTAGACTCCTACAAGTGCTAAGTGTGGTAGAAACCACCCAGGAGTATCTCATGATGGCTCTAATGGCTTCTTCAAGTGTCGTCAGACATGTCACTTTATGAGAGAGTGCCCTAATAGCATGCAAGGTAATGACCATGGGGGCAATATAGCCCAATCTTCTTCAGCGACTCAAGTAGATAATGCTACTCCAAGGGGAGCTACTTCAGGGACAGGAGGAGGATCAAACCGTCTGTATGCTATAACCAATCTCCAAGAGCAGGAGAATCCACCAGATTTTTTTACTGGCATGATCAAAGTCTTTGCTTTTGATGTATATGCATTACATGATATAGGTGTGAGTCTATATTTTGTGACTCCGTATATTTCTATGAGGTTTGATATTCTCCCCGAGTGACTTCTTGAGGCCTTATTTGCTTCCACACCTGTTGGTGAGTCTATTCTAGCTGGAGAGTTTATTGTGATTGTACCATCTCTGTCAATCACTAGGAAACCATGGACGATTTAGTCGAGTTAGACATGGTAGACTTTGATGTTATTCTATGTATGGAATGAATTCATGCTAGTTATGCCTCAGTTTATTGTAGAACTCGAGTAGTTAAGTTCCAATTTTTCTAACGAGCTGGTTATAGAGTGGAGGAGTAGTTCAGTTGTGCCTAAATGTCGTTTCATTTCATACCTTAATAATAGAAAGTTAGTTTCCAAGGGGTGCATCCTCACTTAGTCCGAGTTAATGAATCTAGTGTTGAGACACCGCCTATTCAGTCAGTTCTAGTTGTGAGTGAGTTTCTAGAGGTCTTTCCGGAGGATCTTCCCGGAGTCCCTCATGAGAGAGAAATTGACTTTAGCATAGATATTCTTCCCGATGCTCGACCTATCTCTTTTTCGCCATATAGTATGGATCTAGCTGAGTTTAAAAAAATAAAAGAGAAGTTAAAAGATCTTCTTGAAAAGGGTTTTATTCGACCTAGTGTGTCACCTTGGGGCGCTACGATCTTATTTGTAAGGAAGAAAGATTGTTCTATTAGGATGTGTATTGATTACCACCAATTTTACAAGGTCACTATAAAGAATAAGTATCCCCTTCCGAGAATTGATGATCTATTTGATCAACTTCAGGGTGCCACTTGCTTTTCTAAGATATACCTCAGATCAGGCTATCATCAGTTGAGAGTGAGATAAAGTGACATCCTGAAAAGAACATTCATGACCCGTTATGGTCATTATAAGTTTTTTATTATGTTTTTTGGCTTGACAAATGGTCATGCAACTTTCATGGACCTTATGAAAAGAGTGTTTAAGCCTTATCTAGGCATGTTTGTTATCGTGTTCATTGATGACACTATGATTTATTTGAGGAATGAGGAGGATTATGCTAGTTATTTTAGAGTAGTTTATAGGAAGGTGTATGCTAAATTTTCATAGTGTGAGTTTTGGCTCAAGTCTGTGGCTTTCTTAGGCCACATCGTATCTGGAGAAGGGATTTGAGTTAACACTCAAAATATTGAAGCAATGTAGACCTGGCCCAGACCCATGATACACTCAAACTAAACTTCCCTAAAGAAGTATAAGCGTTCGTTGTCAAATGAAGAACCCAACTTGTAGGTTGTAGTCGATCCCACAAGGAATATAGTTCAGACTTAAACTTAACTCACGATTATAGTTGTTTAGTCAATCTATTTCTGAGACAAGTAATTAAAGGGGGGGGGGGGTTGTAATCAAATAACCGATTGTTATTTAAGTAACAAGTGAGCAAGATTCAAACCTTGAGTTATCAATAAAAGAGAGAAAGTAGGGTGTATGTGCTCCCCATAAGCTCTTAACGCGGTAATCCTAATAATAGTAATAATTTCCTAGTGTTTTACATGCAAAGTTGGTAAGATATGTATCCCTAAGTGATTGGTCCTCCAAATAGGGAATTTCACTGCGCACCTTGGTCCGGTTACGTGTGTATACTTTACTAACCCTTACCTTTACCTCAGATTAGACATCACATCAATGTATGGCTTAGTTTTCACCCTCGCACTAATTGACATTAGACTATTAGATGGTATCATTATAAACAAAAAGGAAATAATATAAGGAAATAAATTTTTGGGACACGGCTTTGATTGACGACTCGACCTACGGACCATGGGTCGACCTTCGTTGGTCATCACTTAGAATTTTTTCCACAGAGGATGGAACCATCTCTCCCAGATCAGCAACGACGGACGTTCAGGATGGCTTGTAGGTGGACCTACGGTCTGTGGGTCCTCTTCCGTAGCTCCACACTTAGGATTTTCATTAGGTACTGGAACTTCAACTCTCTGAACACATTCAACGGATGTGTAAAATGGCCCATAGGTCAGCCGACGATCCGTGGATCACTTCGTCATTCCACACTTGGTCAGAAGTCCCTGATGCTCCTATCTACGCCTACTCATCGACGGACCGTCACAAGACCTACGATCCGTAGGTCACTTCGTAGGTGGCCACTTCTGCAGCCTATTTCCTGCAAACATAACACATAAAACATTATTTCCAATACAAAATGTCCCTAGACACACACAACTCTTAAGTGAAATGTATCAAAAATACCGTAAACTCACAGTATATCAACACCCTTAACTTAATCATGTTGTTTGTCCTTAACTGACACACTAACACTCTAAACGACACTTGTGTAGAATCAAACATACAAACTCAAGCAATCACACGGCCATTTCATTCCATTCCATTTTCTAAGTGCAAATCTTTTCTCTTAGACTCAACAAACCAATCCATACAGATCAAAACATGACATGGATCGACCACCATACACCACAACATACATTTTTTACAATTACCAAGGTACCAACTTTCCAACAATGTAACTAGTGGCCTCACTCCAAACGAAATCCTTTTCACAAGTAGATATGAATTTTGAGTTTTGGGATTCATTGAACACTCATGCTCAGAAATGATTTCAAGTACAGTTAGTGCTCAATACCACAGGCTTGCCCTTATTTTCACTGCGTAGACTATCCAAACTATTTGCTAAGATCACTATAGGACTTTCTTAGCTTGTAACGTAGGCTCAGGGTCAGGTGTGGTATGTTTGGTTACTTTTTAGTGACTTTCTGCCCTCCTTGACATTACAGTGGCTTTTTACCTGTTTTCTCAACCTGTTTTTGACATCCTTTCATTTTACTTTCTTTCCCTTGACTCTTTTCAACACAGATGTGACTTTTGACTTTGCGGCTCTTATTTTTGCACTTTATTCTTTTTCTTTCACTTTATTTTTCTTTATTTTTCAGCACTTTTGTTTCTCATATTTTTGCTTCTTTTGCACAAAGTCACATCCTCTTCTATCTTTTCCTTTTCTTTCTTCAACACAAAACTCTTTTCATGCCCTTTTTCTTTCAATTTCCTTTTTTCAAAGCCATCCTCAACTTAAGTGTTTAGCATGAGCTGAGGTGCACAATATCCGATGTCAGACCAGGGCTAAGATCAAGGTAACTTTTTGGATTAGCCACCCTCAACTTAGGCTTTTGGACTAAGTCAAGGTGCACATCTGTCACAACCCAGGGGTACTAGACGTAACACGGCATACTTGACCCCAAAGGGGTCGCATACAAACCCTTAGCATATCATAAACATAAAAGTCATAGAATGATGCGGAATTAAAAAATTTCTTTGCAATCGAAGTCTTTCATAAAAGAGAATGGGAGTCTAGACATTGTCTCATTTAACAATCTAAATACAATTGAAGAACGAATAGGGACACAACCCTTACAATAGTTCTCAAATAACATACTAAAAGAAACTATGAAGTAAAAATACTCGTCCTCGAATCTTGAGGACTCACCAACTAGCAAGGGGGATTATCTATCACAAGCTTGAATTAATAGAAGACCACCTTCAAGAACCAAACCCTACACTTGTAGAAAATGTAGAAATATGGGTTACTACAAAAATGCACTTAGTATGGTAGCCATGCATAAAAATCATTGAAACATGCAAAAAGGGACATTTTTGTTGAAACCATGCTATATGCCAATTTGAACATCTTCTTTGAAAGATTTGGAGAACATCACTCATAAGGCAACTCATATATATAGTTCGTCATAGCAAAAGGATAACAACATAATCATAAGCATAGTCTTCAATCATATACATAGTGCAAATAGCAATCATCATAAGACATAATGCACATACCAAGTCAAATACCAAGATCATCTCATCATAATAGAATCATCACATAAGTAACCCTAAGTTATACTTGTGCCATGCATAGATAAGATCCCATAACCCTATCTACACTAAGTACCACTTTTAGGTCACCATGCTCATACTTGTCATACATTAGTCTCATACATAGTTAATACTCATAGACAAGGAAACATTCATATTCATTAGCTCATGTCAAGGAATGTCAATCATAACAACAATCCAAATAGTGCATGCATTAATTCATAAATCATCATAATGTAATGGAACCACACCATGACTACTCTCAAAGTCTACTTGTACCATGTATGAGTGAAGTCCCATACCCTCTCTCACACTAATCAGATATTCTTGAGGAGTCATTAATCATAGTTCATGTTTCACGTTCATAGTTCATTTACATAAGAGAAACACACCATAGTTACTCTCAAAGTCTACTTGTGCCATGTATGAATGGCATCCCATAATACCACTCATACTAAGTAAATCCTTTTGAGGAACCATAGCACATAACTCACTTTCTTGTTCATAGAGGGAAAATAGTCTTAACCGACATAGACCATGTGAGCTACATGGAATCCGGTGTCGTGTAACCCCACACTGAAAGAAGGTGTCCTACTTGCCTAAGGTAGAACTAAATGTATTAGCTTTTGGGAATTTTTTCAAAATGACAATATTTTAACATTTAATAGGAGTCATTGTCAATACTTTCAATATTTAGTAAAAATGTCAGAATTTTAGTTTAATATGTATCTTATTTAAGTTTTTATTATTTGTTTTATTTAAAGAATACAATTATTAAATAATAGAAAGGAGAAATTTAGGGGAGAGAATTTTTTTAAAAAGGAACAATTGCTTAAAAGTCACATCAGTTATAAAAATGCAAAACTAAATAAAAATTAAAAAAAAAACACACAAAGAACTCATCCCACTTGTTCATCAAATTTCTAGTATCGATTTTTAAATTTTCATTGATAATACTCAAATTCTGTTGAAATGAATTTGATTGAATCACATTATTTTATATCCAACCATGGCTTCAACGGATAAGATTTTATAACCAAAATCGACTTTCGTGAAGAAGAAGAAAAAAAAGAGAGAGAATCAGAGAAGAAGGTTGCAAAGAATGAGAGAATGGAGAAGAAGGTTGCAAAAATTGTATTCATATTAATATTTGTTTGTCAATTATTTTTCTTTTGCTCAACATTTCTATTTTTATTAAGAAAATTGTAATTTTTTTTAGTTTGTAATCATTACAGTTTGTATGCCCAAATTGATTTGTATTTCTTAAACATAGATGTATCATATTTCTTTCACAGTCAATTTGTATTATTTTTGAATATTGTATCATTAATTCCTCAACAGATTGTATTATTTTTATTATTTATGCTATTCTTTTATCAGAATCTTGTATCTTTCTTTAAACGTATTCATATGTAATGATTAGATTATATTGCGATACAATGAATAATATTTTTGTAATACGAATAAAAGAAAAATATATTTGGCAGTTATGTAATACAATTTTGATCACTGGAATACAATTTTTAGTTTTCACTATGAAAGTAAAATACCAATTTTAATTTGAATGGTAAAGTGAGCACATAAAATAGAAAAGTTGTTGATATACAATTATGATGAAAACATAATAAAAAGAAATACAGACTTGTTGTCATTGAAATTGAGATTGAAATACGAAATGAGCACAATAAATACTCACATCAATTGAAATACAAAATTGACTTTGTTGGTATGTCATTATGATGAACACAAAAAAAAATACAAACTTTTCTGAATACAATGTGAGAGTTAAATACAAAATGATCACAATAAAATACGCACCACAATATGATATTCAATTTTAATTTGAATGGTAAAGTGAGCACATAAAATATAAAAGTTGTTGGTATACAATTATAATGAAAACATAAAAAAATGAAATATGTTGTCATTGAAAATTGAGATTGAAATACAAATTAAGCTCAATAAATACTCATTTCAATTGAAATACAAATGTGACTTTGTTGGTATACCATTATGGTGAATACAAAATAAAAAAAAAGTATAACTTGTTTGTAGATAAAGTGATATTGAAATACAAATAAGCAAATTAAAATACAAAATTGTCATCATTTGTGTTCTAAGTAGAAAATTGTGATATTAAAAAATAGAAAATTATTGATTAAGTTGGATACCTCTAGTAATTCTCTTAGATTCTGCCATTGGAGCGTGATTTAGAGTTTATCAAATCCTAAATGTGATTTCAACTACAAACAACAATTTCAATTGAAATACAAATGTGACTTTGTTGGTATACCATTATGGTGAATACAAAATAAAAAAAAAGTATAACTTGTTTGTAGATAAAGTGATATTGAAATACAAATAAGCAAATTAAAATACAAAATTGTCATCATTTGTGTTCTAAGTAGAAAATTGTGATATTAAAAAATAGAAAATTATTGATTAAGTTGGATACCTCTAGTAATTCTCTTAGATTCTGCCATTGGAGCGTGATTTAGAGTTTATCAAATCCTAAATGTGATTTCAACTACAAACAACAATTTCAATTGAAATACAAATGTGACTTTGTTGGTATACCATTATGGTGAATACAAAATAAAAAAAAAGTATAACTTGTTTGTAGATAAAGTGATATTG
>JAJOOR010025018.1:0-36703 GCA_036250505.1 Solanum acaule | reverse complement strand
AATAGTCTAGTGTCGATTGGTGCGAAGTAATAACTAAGCCAAACATAGATGTGATGTCTAATATGAGGTAAAGGTAAGGGTTAGTAAATTATACACACGTAGCCGGACCAAGGTGCGGGGTGAAATTCTCTAGATGCCAGACCAAGGTGCGGGGTGAAATTCTCTAGATGCCGGACCAAGGATTTAGAGATACCTAACTTATCACTTTGCATGTAGTACACTAGGAAAGGATTGCTATTACTAGAATTACTACGTTATGAGATTGTGGGGAACACGTATACCCTAGTTAATTCTCTCATCTTGATAACAACCAAAATTGACTTTTGTTTAATGATTACTTACTGAATTCTTACAATTTGTTTCACAAATCCCCCCCTTTAATTACTTGTGTCTGGAAGTAATTTGACTAAACGAATATAATCGTTGGTTAAAGTGAAGTGTAAACTATTTTCCTCGTGGGATCGACCCCAACCTACAAGTTGGGTCCTTTACTTGATAACGATCGCTTATGCTTCTTTAGGGAGGTGTCATTTGAGCGTATCACTCCCAGACCTAAGTAGGAATATAGGAGCCTCGGGGCTTTGTGAAGATTTCAAACTTGTGGAACCTTATCGTGTTCAACACCTCCGAGTACCGGTCTACTACTCTATCAATAGACAAGTGCTTCTCATCAAACCCTCTGCCTTCAGTCTAATCAATGACCGGGGTGGGGTGCTTGAACTTGTGGCACCAGAGGATCCTACTCTACAATCTGAACCAAAGGTGGAGGAGGAGTACTCAACACTGGGATCCTGGCTGGATCATTCAAATATTTGGATCGTAGCTCCGCTCTCCGAGTTTGGATAGTCTAATCATCCTCCGATTCGAACAAAGTGGTTTCGCGAAATATCACCGATTTGCCCTCACTTTCTGAAATAGTGAGGTGGGTGGCATAGACACCCTCACTGTCAGAGCTCTCCTCCGCTGGCATGGGTACAACTGGCCTTTGACCCTTTCCTTTCCCCCAGTCGGAGGGAGTTTGGCTTGAGTGGTACAAGAGAATGTAACCTCCTTATTAATAACAATGCCTCGTGCACGCTTTCGGGGCGGTTGATTTCATTCGGCTACCTTTGGTATAGCCATACCTACAAAACAAAGTTGAATACATTAGACTAATTTAATAAAAAATATCTCAAAGTTGAAAAATTGCAGAAAAGCTCACCGAGTCATTCGGCGAGCCAAATCGGGTTCGTTGAATGTTCCAGAACAAAAATTCTTAAAATTCATTATAGGTCGGCGATGTCCAAGGCCTTTCATCAAATCGGAGACACCATTCAGCTAACTAAAAGTAGATCGCCAAATGTCACAAAATATTTTTCAAAATTAAGGGCTTAGAAGGGTGATCCAAGGGACATTAAGCGAGTCACCGAGTGAAATCGGCGAGCTCAGGCGTATCGCCGAATGTTATAGAATAATTTCTACAATTTTGAAGAATTAAAAAGTGATCTAGGGTCTTTAGGCGAACCGCCAAACAGTCCAACGTGCCAAATTTTGACCATGACCTTAAATTTCTACCCTACGGCCCACGAGAACAAAATTAAGCACTTGTTCTATGCAATTAGACATAGACCCATACTACCCATGACCTCAGGGTACTCAGAATTCCCCCGATTTGGCCAAAATTGGCCATTCTATATCTTTTTCCCTTAAGAATGACGTCCCCGCTCTATCATTGTGCAAAATTAGACAATTAACGCAATCGGGGTTACTCAGACTTCACCCACA
Organism: Solanum acaule; assembly: GCA_036250505.1. Classification (NCBI taxonomy): domain Eukaryota; kingdom Viridiplantae; phylum Streptophyta; class Magnoliopsida; order Solanales; family Solanaceae; genus Solanum; species Solanum acaule. The sequence goes on along the minus strand of JAJOOR010025018.1, from coordinate 34,939 downwards.
CTAGAGCAAAACATATAATCAACACAACTCAACATTTTAAGCATGCAAACACACATGATTTCTCAAATATAGGCATACATAGGCAATTTACGATCTTATAGGCACATATTCACAACCATCATTCAAACACTCATTATCACACACATAAATCATCAGGTAAATGATCATGCATTTGGAAACTACTAAAAAGTTAAAGACAGGGTTCGGATAACCAACCTTAACAGTAGACAAACGAGTGCTAGGCTAGAAAATCAAAGAAAAAAGCACAACTCTTACCCCGAGCAATTGAACCCACACGAAAATTGCAAAGAAACCAAGTACGAAATTTAAAGTGCGGTTGTGAAAGTGTAAAAGTCGGAAAGTAGGAAATGAAGGGAGTTTTGAATTTAAAAATGGTTTTAGGCATTTGACCCTTCATTTCGTGCGCCAGTCGGTGACGCCCATTTATGTCTCCGACCATTCGGCGATGTGTCGAATGGCACCTCTGTCTACCGAGTTTTACAGAACCTCTAGCTAACTAGTTGGTCCAAACAACGATCCATATCTGGCTTGCCAACTTGTATGGCGAATTGCCGATCTGTGCCCAAGCTCGCCAAATTTCTCCTTTTCCCAAAATTTTGAATTTTCAACAACCATTATTCAAACAACAATATTAAAAACATAAAATCTTGGGTTATCTCCGAAGAAGTGCCTTAATTAATGTCGTGGCACGAGGAGGATACTCATTCACAACTCATTCTTTGGGTTAACCAAAGTATCACTTAGTAGTCCCCATATTGGCCTCGGGTTTTAATGGGACAAGATTTGACCCATTTGCATTTCCAACTGTTTAATGGACACCGAGTGATAAGTAACAGTCTAGTTCAGAGATGAGATGTCATCTTTCATTTCGTTTAACACTTTGTCCGACCCTTCCACTTTGTTAAGAATACGTGCAAGCATATCCTCTGTGCAGAAATTTTAGGATCAACCTTTTGATCTTTTGGCTTTTGACGCTCATGTGGGGGTACATTATGGACAGTAAGGTAACTGTAACACCTCGGAATATTGAAAAGGAAAGAAGGTCAAAAGATGGCCACTGGTTCAATTCCACGAGACAAGACTACGAGTCACAAAAAGTTCTACGGGAAAATTATGTTGTAAATCAAGCCCCAGTAAACCATTCCACAACCGACCATGATGGCCCGTCGAATGGACTACAGACCGTAGGAAGGTCCCGTAGAAATGTTCCATACCTGGTGAAATTTTGAGCTGAAAGTTGAGTTCTAAGGATGGGTCGAAGGACCGTAGGAATTTTGATGGTCCGTAGAAACAAGTCGTTGGTTTTGTTCTAGACTTATGCCCAATCCCTCAACCTACAGTTGACAAGTACGGTCAATAGGAATTTCTACGGTCCGTAGGTCGTAATCGTAGGGCTGACCAACAGTTATTTTAAAGGGGTATTTGGATTTTTTTTTATGCCCCTTATTCCTATACTACGTTTTTCCTTATAAATAAGCCCGTATAAGTGATTTTAGTCCCAAAATCTACCCATTCTCCTTCGTTCCCCCAAAATTCCCAAAGTCCTCTCAAAGGTTTTCTCTCCAAGGCAATGAAAGAATTTCTAGGGTTTTCCAAGTCTTTAAGGTTTCTTCATCAACTGCTTGTGAGATTCGAGATTAAGGTATGTAGGGGATTCATCAATGGGTTCCATTCACCCATTGAGTCCCAAAGTTTTCTTCAATTTCCCTAAATTGATTAGGTTTTCATTCAATCCTCATGGGTTATATTTGTATGAATTAAATTGTCTGATTTTGATCATATTATGGTTATCTAGATTTAATTATATGCTTTCCAATCAATTCCATATGAATCCATGTTGTGATCGTGATTTTGACTATGAACCCTAACTTACATGAATGTACCGATTTATACATGACAGAAGGCATCTAGAGTTTGTTGAGGAGCTTGTTGTGGTACTCATTGGAAACAACATGTGCAATGAGTAACTACTGAGTCAAGTCCCCTACCTTATCCACACCAAAGATCCTTCTAGACATAACTCGACGTTCCAAAGTTGATGGAAACATTAAAATTGTATTTTGAGGTCGTCTATGTGGAGTTTTGATTGAAATGAACCATTCAAGTTTTAAAAGCTTAAAAATATTAAAACTTTCATAAAACAATAACGAATGACCAGTTAACTAAATCATTAATCCTAACAAGTCATAAATGACTTGGGGTCACCATAAGACTGTTCTAAATGCTGAAAAGGATACATTAAAGAGAAAATGACTGTGATGGTCATTATAGGCATGTACAGGGATAGTGAAATGCATGTGAACTGTCATTTGTATCAACTTAGCATGGTGGTATATTTATATACACGTTAGAGAATTGTTTTGCTTTTGCAACAAGGATTACAACCAAACCCTACTTTTTCTTATTACTAACGCAAACTCTCTCTTACAGTAGCAATTTATGTACCACATATAGTATTAGGTAGTAGGAAAAAAAATAAAATAATTTTATATGCTCGATAAAAAATGAGCAACTTGTCACGACCCAAAAATGGACGTGATGGCACTCGTCTTATCCCACCAAGACAAGTCAGGCTAAAACTCAGTCTTTACAAAAAAAATGCAGAAATTTATAATCAAGTTGAAAATACCCCAAAACCTGGTTGTCACGTGCACAAGCCTCCAATGTGTTACAATAAAATCGAAAGAAAATACAAGTCTCAAATGACCTTGTTTGTAGAATAGAACAAGATCATAATTAAGGTGAAAGAGGGTCCGCTGAAATGACAAGCAGCTACCTCACAAACCTCCACAAGAAGCCTCATACAAGGAGAAGAGAAAATATCACAAAGGTCCGGGCTAGTAACCTACAAAAAATGTAGAACCAAGGGGTGAGTACCAAACCACACGGTACTCAGCAAGTAAACTTCTCAACACAAGCAAAGGGAATATTATACTGGTACTCCTTACATCCCAACCGAACCTCCACAACTACAACTTGCATACAACCAGCCCAACCTAACAGTTCACAGTTTACATAACACACAACTCAACAACAACACTTTAACAATTATATATCCTCGACAACAAACTCACTATTTATCAATCACAACTTCCACAGAAAGGCACTCACAAGATCAGCAACACACGAGATCAAATTCATCAATGATAAAGATGTGCAATTCAATGGAATGCAATGTCAAGTATAGTGATGCATGTTGACACCCAATTTTGGCTCTCCACATTTAACTAAAGTAATAATAATAAAATATATATGTTATGAAATTTGTATGGGAATATGAAAATATTTTTAATTATTTATTTTACTTGATAAATTTATTTCATAAATGTTATTTCTTATAAAAAATTAAATATATTATATATATTACTACTTACTTTCTCATTTTTTAAATAAATGTCGTTCTTAAGAATTGACTCTATTTTTGTTCAAATATAATTTCTATTGTCGCAATAGATATTTTTCATACATTTTTAAAAAAAATTAGAAAGTTTAATTAATTAATGAGTTACTAATTTATATTAATTGTATTAAGACTAATCAAATAAGCTAGTCTTGCAAAATAATCATTTTTAATTTAATAAATTATGGCTATTTAATAAAGAAGAGGTTATAATTTAAATAAATTTAATTTGGGCAAAACTTGGCAATCCAAGTCTTTTTAATTCAGTCAATCCGCGTGCGCCACGTAGGAAGCACATGAATTGTACTTTTTCAGTTTATATCTTGACCATCCAATCTAATCCAAGGGCTTTAATTAATCCATTATTTTACAATTATTAATATATATATAATTATTATTATTATTTATTTTTTTAACCCCTTATTTTATTAACCGTCCGATCAAACGATCGGAGGACCCAAATCAAATCAAAGACTTTTCTTTTACCAAAAGAAAAGACACCAACGCCTTTCTCTTTCTTTTTCCAGATGCAGAGCCTCGCCTCTTTCTCTCTTCCCAAAATCGACGTGCCTCTTCACCTTTTCCAGAGAAAAGAAAACTCCTCTACTTCCCCCAGAACGTCTTCTTCATGGCCGCCCACGCTCCTCCCTCAAACCCTAGGCTAGCTACTTCTTCTTTTTCCTTAGATGCCTCAACCTAGAAGAAGAAAGAGATGCCTCTTCCTCAGACGTCTCCTCATCTCCCCATGGCCGCCCCACGTGCTCCCCATCACTTCTGTCAGAAACGGCTCTGGGCCGCCGAAAAAATGTCAATTCTGGCGGTTCCTTGCCCCATTTATCACTCACCCTTTTCAATCAATCCGAAAAAAATAATATTTTCCAAGATTTTTCTTCTCATTCATAATTTCTTTTTTGTTTCCTCTGAGATCGGCATTTCCAAGAATGGAACCCAAATTGGCTATAAAAGGGAACCCATTTGGTTCTCATAAGGATCATCCAGAAAAGGTTCGAAAAATCACCAGCAATAGAGAGAGCGCAACAGATTTTAAGGTGATCTTTTGTTCTCTATTTTCGTTCTTCTTTGAGTTGAAGTTTGAGTTCGAAGTCGAAATCTCTGGACGTCAAAGGTTTAGTTTGCTGCTCAACACAAGGTAAAATCTTTTTCAATCCTCAATTCTTTTTTAGTTGATATGTTTGTTCACTGATGGAAATAAGTTTAGTTTTAATGATATGAACCTTTGTTCTTCTAGCATAACTTAAACTTCTTGACGTTTTGATATCATATTGTTTGTGTTCATTTAAAATCGAACGTGGTATTAACCTAATGTTTCAAAGTAAGACTTGATGTAATTTCGAGGTGTATTTTTAGGATTGTTCTAAGCTTAGAAGTGAGTCTTGCTGATTTGTATCTATCTATTCATACATACATATATTTTAGTTGAATATGTTGAAAGTTTTAACTAATTCGGGGCTGCTCGTTCTGATTCCTCTATAGAGTTACTTTTTTAAGAAAATCCGTCAGTTTGATGTCTGTAAGTTGCGGAAATCCACTCATGTTGTTAATGTAAACTCGAGTTGAAGTCGGCCTAGAAAACATAAGGCATGTTTATGCTACTGATTTTAAGTTTTAAAAATATAATTTCGTGAAATGTTCAGCTTGATTTGTGTTGCTCTTGGCTCCTAAGTGCCATTGATGTTTAAGTCGATGTGTTACAGCTTAAAAGTTGTATATGTTATCTTGTTGTTTCAAAATTCAAATTTCGTTTAAGATTTGTGAATTCTCTACTCCAAACTCTGTTTACCTCTCCACTTGTAACTAAGTTTTGGTATATATAAAAAGATGTATTCTTAAAAGTATGAATGAAGTAGCGCTTAAAATCAGTCCTTCGCCTGCTACTGTTTCAATTTTTCAATATGGAATCGATTTCCTCTCTTATGTTGGTCTTCTTATGGATGGTAGTGTGGAACTATTCAAATTAGAATAGATTCTTGATGTATTGGATTAGACTAATGCTTTTCTCTCAAGAGTATTGACACATAATAAATCTATTTTTTTTGTTCATTAGAACTCCATTTTATTCGCTAAAATAGCTAAGCTACGTATAGTATTTAAGCATATTCGATACTTTAGAAGTTCTGTCAAATTCTTGTCATTTGGCCTAGACTTTAAGTCTGTTAAAGCTCTTTAGTTAAGAGACCAACTTGAAGTCTTCTCCTCTCTAACTTATTTATGTCGTTGATGTGCAATATGTGAAAATCTTTTTTTTTCTGTTTTGCCTCTCTAAATAATGTAGGGCTGTTAGCTCGTAATGTATGACTATTAGACATAACAAAGCTCATATCGATTAACCGAATTAATCATTACTCGAGTATAATCAATCTTGATCTACTTGCCCCCTCATGTTTTATCTTTTTCTTGGGAATATTTTACTTCTTGGTTTATAATGTTGTCATTTAAGTGTTACTCGCCATGTTGGTATGTCCCTAGCTCCTCTCATTCTCTGTTTTATGCCTATTTTGGGTGATTAACTCGATTGAATTTACACCTTGCTCTTTTATTGCATATATGTGTGATTGCCAAGCTTAAGCATATAGAATAATCGATATGAACCAAAATACACATCCATGGCAGGCACATTTTTCATATGTAGGTAGGAAGACATCATTTTATTCATAAAGTTGAGACAAAAATCTATCTTGATCACATAATAACATTCTGTTGGTTATTTGAATTATTTTTGAAGTCTAAAGTGCATTACATACTTATTGGGAGATCTGCACACAAGCAAATTTTTGAATCTTCCCTTCTTCTATAGTCTTAAGTAATGGGATGTCTCGAGATCTCATAATATTATGAATCGGTAAGGAATAGCTGCTAATTTTATCATCGGGTCCTTCATATGTTAATAAGGATTTAGACTTTTAAACGATCATAGTGAGTATCTTTATGTTCTGTAACCAAGGATATTCCTACGAGAGTTTGAAATATCAAAATATGTCAACAACAGTAGGCTGCCGCACGTGATCAGTTCGTACATAGCTGCTGCTTTACCTTGTTAATTAGATGGACTAAGTCTATTTTAATTAGCTCTATTTAATAGCCGGTAGAAGTATTTATAGCAGCCACTCTTTATCCCTTAGAAACTAGGTATAAACATTAGATTGTTCTCTTCAGAAACTATGTGCTATATTGTTTTTTTCCTTTGTTAGACTCAGAAAGAATAAACATATGTATTCCTATGCTTCAATAGACAATTGCAAACATTCTTAGCTCACTTCATGCGGTAAAAACAGATCTATAAATTTTGCTCTCCTATGCTTTAATATGCTTCCTGACAATTTTGGAATCCCACTTGCTAATATTTTTATCTTATTTTTTGCACATGTACATTTGGGAGAGCATTCGGAGTTGTGATACGACTCCATTCATCTGTCCAAATCAGATTTGTGCTCGCCTATGTTATCGCTTGTGTCTAGCAGTCTTCATCACGTCAATAGTGTCCTACGGTTCCTCCCCACTTCAAAGTTTCACGTGTTTTATATATACATATATGTGTTGCTATTTTGACTAACATTTTCCATAATAATGTTTTATATTTTTATTTATGCTTGCTTTTATTTTTGGGTTTATAGAAACCAATTGAGAGCGATAGTAAGACATAGTCGTTCATCTCCCATCCCTCTAGATATTGAGTTTAGTATGACCATTTGGCCTAGGACAACGCTTTCTAACTTGGTTTTCATTTGTTACTTAACATATCTTTTGGTCGTGAAAACTTAACCTTTAAAAAGTGAACTTGGGAGTAACCTCTTTTATTTCTTTAAAGAAGAATATATCCCTTTAAGATTGGTTTTAATGAGAGTTTGAAAACATTTTTTCAGCAACTTAATGAATGCAGATTTTTGAGGTTATAGGGTGCAGGTTTTAGCTTGCAAATTGGAAAGGTAAAACTGCAACTTTTAAAAGCCTGGCAATGCAGATTTTTAGCTTAAAAAATTGCAGATTTTTAGTGCGAAAATGTAGATTTAACATGTTCTACCAAGAAGTTTTTACCCGTAAAAGGTGCAGATTTTAACTTGAAAAATGCAGGTTTTGAGAGGTAAAAAATACAGCTTATAACAGCCCTACTGGGCAGATTTTTTTGGTGTAAAAATGCAGTACCATTTTTTGGTGCCGAATTTGTCGTGCTTTTAGGTATAGAAAGCTTTATCATAATATTCTTTCCTCAAGGGTATTAGTCTAATTATTTCTCTTATATTTTCTAGAATGTATTCTATATATTGTATATCTTGGGTTCTTTGATATATTTCTATATTTTCTTTTATTAGATCTCCTAGTAAGGTTATTTCTTCAATAGTTTCTTGCCAATATTGAAAGTATTCGTAATTTATCATTAGTCTGAGTATTCTAATTCTAGACCGCTAATATTAATTCATTCTAGGTCTATATCTATTTCATCTATTTCGTCTATTTCATACCATGTTTGAGTTGCTAGTTCTAGTTCTTCTAAGTCAAATATTTTTTCCCATATCATTCTTCTTAATTCAATTATTTTTATATTTTTTATAATATATAAAATCAGTGTTTCATAAGCTAATATCATTTCATCATGTAAATAAGTAGTCATATCAATGTTCTGTTGTTTAATCAATAATCCCTCATATCAAATTGCACAATGAATATTATTCATATTAGATTACTATAAACTAGATTATTTTCAACTATGCTTTCCTGTCACTACTAACACCATAATTTCAAAGGTACTTTCTTCCTAAACAGCGCCTCAACTTTGTTTACTCCCCTCACGGCTTTCCTTGCCTATGGTTTCAACCTTAGGATGGCATAGTTCTGGAAGTTTTTTCTTTTTTTCCCATGTTAGCAAACTAGAAACATGCTTCAAATAATTCTAGTATATAATAACTAATATAAATTTATTTAATCATGCTATGATATTCAGGAATCAATAGATTTAGCTATGCATAATCATAAATAGATATACCTGTTTTTCTATGAGTGTAATTTCTGTTGTGCTTTGATCCATATCTTAGATTGGAAACTTGATATTTTATTGAAATATTTTTGTTTACAAGGAGGCTTGCTTTCCGTCGAGATCCTCTTTTCGAAGGCTACACTATATCCCACTAATTTCTTTTTTCATTATGACTCTAGCTCCTTTAAATTCTATTCAAGTGGTGTCTCAGCATCTCCTAAAACTTTCCATTCAACCAAGTTACTCACCAAATAGTAGAAAATCACAACCTTAGATACTCGCAGTCGTTATTGCTATACAAAGTTTGTTTAACCAACAATCCTTATTATATAGTTGCATCTCAATCACAATACATCACGAACTCTTATTACCATCATGCTCAGTTAGCTCTTGTCATCACCATGAAGTCAATATTTTCATCAATATGACACCTTAAACCCAATTATACCAATCAAATCCAAAAGACTAACCCACTTTTATATGCACTTTTACTAAAATTTTCATTTACCTTTACACAAGTACACTCTTTGAGACTTCTTTTACCCATAAGCTTGTCATTCTGGTATCTATCCATTTCCTTGGACCTTAAGATGAAATCACTGGTCCTCATTTAGAATCTGCAGGATACATTTCTCAACTTAACGCATTAATATCGTATCAACGATCCACCACTAAAATTTTCCTTATACACAATGCTTAACCCCAAACATCTGCAGTAACAACCTAGTTAGTTTCTCAAATGTAAATGCAATACTGAATCTCATTATATGAGCATTTGATACAATTGATAACTCTTTAAGTAGTTAGTATTCACACTTGACAATGGATGTATCCATTTTCATATATCACTAATACCGCACTGTGAAAGTCCGTTAGATCCACCACTAGAACACATCATAGCTATCGAGAAAATCGTAAACATTATCAAATCTATTCCGTCTCTATCCTAAGAGATATGCATTCTTTCTTAGAATAGGTTGATACCAGAATAACACACTCCATAACTCTAACCAAGTAATAATCAGTACTATTATAGTAGTCATATCATGACCTTCTTTGATATACACTTAATTTATAAAATCATAGTAGATATTCTGACCTCAATTGGTGCAACAACATTCTCATCATTCGCTAAGTAATCAATACATGTTATGACAACTTTACTAACTGTATTTTCCAGGTTACACTGTTCATTATCTAGCCATCCTTTTAATTATTCCACTTTAAATTGTCGAATCACTGAAGATATTGCCTAAACCACACAAGTACTAATTCCACTACTAGATGACTAGCCTAAAAAAATATAAGATGCTCATGAAGTCCCTTAAACCACTGTTCAACCTAATCGTTTATATATCCTCAAAATGTTTCATCAAGTCATCACCAAACTCAACCCCTTTGACATTCTATATTTGACCACATATCATTTTCATAAGTCTATAACTTCTAAAACCAAATCTAATATGTAAGCCATACACGTTACCAACTACTCGCATGAAGAACCACGCACGAGTCATCACTACATGTGAAAGAGAATGGAATGAGGTCATAAGAATCAAAATCGGACCAAGTACGCACGATAAAGATCCAAGAAGTGAAGATTTTTCCTAAGAGTCACTATTGCCTCTCGAAGATAAGTACATACGTCTCCATACCGATCCTCGAGACTCTACTTAGACTCAATTTGTACACACGTGAGACCTATGAACCTGGGGCTCTGATACCATTTTATCACGATCCAAAAATGGACGTGATGGCACTCGTCTTATCCCACCAAGACAAGTCAGCCTAAAACTCAGCCTTTACAAAAGAAATGCGGAAATTTATAATCAAGTTGAAAATACCCCAAAACCTGGTTGTCACATGCGCAAGCCTCCAATGTGTTATAACAAAATCAAAAGAAAATACAAGTCTCAAATGACGTTGTTTCTAGAATAGAACAAGATCATAATTAAGGAGAAAGAGGGTCCGCTAAAATGACAAGCAGCTACCTCACAAACCTTGACAAGAAGCCTCAGACAAGGAGAAGAGAAAATATCACAAAGGTCCGAGCTAGTAACCTACTAAAAATGTAGAAGCAAGGGGTGAGTACCAAACCACACGGTACTCATCAAGTAAACTTCTAAACACAAGCTAAGGGAATAGAATACAAGTACTCCTTACATCTCAACCGAACCTCCACAACTACAAGCTGGCATACAACCAGTCCAACCTAACAATTCACAATTTACATAACACACAACTCAACAACAACACTTTAACAATTATATATCCTCGACAACAAACTCACTATTCATCAATCACAACTTCCACGAAAAGGCACTCACAAGATCAGCAACAAACAATATCAAGTTCATCAATGATAAAGATGTGCGATGCAATGGAATGCAATGTCAAGCATAGTGATGCATGTCTGACCTAGTGATACACACATGCTGTCTCTCGGTCCGGGACCCATGGGGGACATATTTGTCCATGCATCCGTCACGGCGCGCGACACGTCCCTTGATAATAGTATCCATTGCGGCGTGTGATATGTCCCTCGATATATAGTATCCGTCGTGGCGCGCGACACCTCCCTCCAAATATAGTATCCATCGCGGCGCACGATACATCCCTCGAAATGGTACATCCTCTTTAATTTCTTATTTTTTTCTCAATTCACATAAAACTTGTCATAGCCATGTTTCAGAACAATGCAAATGATATGTTCATACAAATAATGAAGAGATGACCATTTTCATAACATTGCACTATTCACGACAATACAATCATGATACAACATCAACAATGAATCAATAAGCCTTTCAAAACCATTCTCAACACATCACACGCCAATAATTAATCACATAGCCTTTTATTACCCCTTTTTCATCATTAGAATTATTCAATATGGACAAGTCAATCCGTCACCAAGTCCCATTACTCCCAAACACATATCACAAGGAAATACACTATTCTATGTACTTAACAAGGGTTTAGAAATCCACTTGATTATATTCAAATAATGGAACGATCACTTCAGGACTTGAGTCTTCCCCTTTCATTGGGCTTCCAAATCAATACAATCTATTTGAATAAATAGTCACACTAAGGATTTCAAAACTAACAACATCCATACTACTATATATCTAGCTTAGACCCAAAAACTCACTCAAATTTATAATCAATTTCCTTATCTTGCTAACATGTCAATTCTCATATTTTCCAAAATTTCAAGTCTAGGGTTTAGTCTCAATATCTCCAAATAACATAATTTTAATGATCTTTATATATCACAATACACCCACTATTTAATTACATATCTCAATATATCAAAACTTGAATCATAATGTGATAATTAAATTTAAATAATCTCAAGTTGAAGTTGATTAATTACGGACTAATATAATACTGATCCTGAAACAAAATAAGAACTAGAATTAACATATCCACTGTACAACACCAAAAGTTCACTCATCAACGTTAATTCCCAATAATTGGCTAACCTTATTGTTTGGTCATCATTACTTCATCATGATTTATCCATTAATTCAATGCAACTTAATGACACCCAAATCTAACACTGTAATTGGTCCAGGTTGATTAATAAAATTTCATTCTCCCATTACTACCAATATAATAATTAATACTAGGAATATAACAAATTAAAAAAATCAAACCTGGACTTATTAAGGATTTCCTTTGAAGCTTTTGATGTGAAACTGCTTCGTAAACTTTTGTGTCCTTCTTTGCCCCGACACTTTTGATGCTATCCTTTAATATGTTAAACCCTTCCCACTTAATTTAATTCTTGTACACGGGTCACATGATGTAGGGCTTTAAAATATTTATTAATATGGCCCATTAACCACTACTTCAATTAATTAGCTAAAATTATTCATTAATTGAATAATCATAATTAAACAAATAATTCAAAATTCTCATTTAAAATTTTCGGAAAGGGTCTTTTAGGAAAGAGAGAGGACTAGTTCTCAGAATGACTTAATGGGTCATTACACAACTCAATAATTGAAAATGCTTATAAGCATACGAATGTCAAACTATAACCTTCTTGTAAACACCACAACCCAAGAACAAAGAAATTTATCTATTCATGATTTGATTACAAAGTAAAGAAATCATGAATAAAATATCTTCACAAATTAATGAAAGAAGTGATAAAAAATTAAAAACCTACGAAAATATTGTGCTTCTACCTTTCTCTGTATTGAGAGAGAGAGAGAGAGTTCTTAGAAACCCCGGAATGTTACCCTTAATTAAATCAAAGTGAATAATTAAGGGGTATTAAATGCTGTCTTTTTCCTATCTAAATTGTTACCATCTACTCAACTACGAGTGTTTTAGAACATAGATTGTGATAGTTCAAGTAAAAAGGTGTAGGGTGATAGCTAAGGTAAAAAAAAGGAAGCAATTGATAGTTAAAGTGTGAAACTCGTGAAAAATAATAATACAAATATGTCTTTAACCATTATCTTTAAAACAAAAGAAAGTAAGATAATTAAATTGATTGACATGATAGGGAAGTAATAGTTCAGGTGAATCTCGTCCCTCTGTTTTTGTAATGTATGTTTTTTCACACTCCTTATCAACATGAATTCTGAAAATTTAAGAATTACATCTCAGTACTAGTCTTATGGAATTTCCACATCAAAAAGATTGATTTGGAAAATTTAAGAATTACAACTCCACTCTTGGTCAGGCAGTCCATAACAAAAGTTGTGCGTCAATTATTAAGTCCACTGATGAGTTTGAGATTTTTACTCATTTAGGGCTTTGTTTTCATGTTTTTATTGTCCTCAATACCTATTTTATGCTCTATACTGATGTTAAAATGTTGATTTGCAGTAAAGAAGGCCTGAGAACAAAGCAAGGACATTACCGGGAAAAAAGAAGCAAAAAAGCTGAAGAAGTGGAAGAAAGGCAATCGTGGTGATTGCCAAGACCACTCGACGAACCGCCGAGTTTCTCTTTAGCTCGCCTAAAGTTCCAGCATGCCAGCCTTGGGGAACAAGCCAACTTAGCGATGAAAATGGACATTCGACGGACCGCCGAATGAATCGGCGACCTCGATCTTGATCGCCCGAAGTTACAGAAGTCTGAGGTTGAAGAGACAAGGCGAGAAGGCGATGGATGGTGACTATTGGTGTGTGGCCGACCTTGTCGGCGACATTCGACTTACTTCGCCATTTTATCATGAAGGCAAAAATTTAGAAGCGTATAAATAGGATTTTGAAAAGGATTTTGAGGAGTTTGTGATTTTTTTTGGGAAGTTTCTACAGATCCTTACTTTGGGGTTTTTGAACCAATAAGACTAAGACTATTTTTTGGGTTTTGTAAGTAGAATTTTCAAGTGGGTTTTCATTTTCAGTTGATTTGAAGCATTGTAAAGGCTTGGGAATCATTATCCAGTTCATGGATAACATAATTGGTAATTGTTTCTTCCCTTTTATGATGTGTGGCTAAAAACCCCATTCACGGAGGTAAGATCATGTGATTATTTGCTCTAATTAGGTTATGGGTATTGATGTTTAATGATTTAAATGATGTTTTAAAATGGGTTTGATTGATAGCTGTATTTTAAATTATGAATTGTAGGTGCAAATGCAATTCTAACATAGTGTTTTGTGCTTGCTTGAGAAAGAGGTTCTAGAACTAAGGTTATTGATTGATGATTGTAGTGATTGGGTTGTTATGGGTTTAGCTCAAGAGAGTGATTCTTAATTCGATCCTACCTATCTAGCTCAAGAAAGTGGATAAATTGAGGTATTAGGTTGTTTATACTAATATGCTTGTCGAGGCTCGAAAGAACATGATTGAATCAGAATAGTTGTTCAAGAGAAAGTTATTGCACCAATAGTCTAGCCTACCCACTGAGATTCAGCAATTGTTGTTAAACTATAATTACCCATATAGTGAAATTAGCATTTAATCGATCACGTCCCCGAGAATCCTTTTCTACTTATCTACTCCCCTGTTTTCGTAATTGTTGTAGTTGATAATTGACACTCTTAAGTCCCCTATCCGACATTTATTATGACCCTCTTAATTTACATCGCATTTATTCGATAATGTTTACTCCTACAACCAATTAGAACACAATCTTTACTTATCAACTTAATTCCATACCTTACCACTCCCTGTGGGTTCGACCCCAACTCTTGTTGGGTTCATACTAGATTACGATCGCCTACACCTAGAATTGGATGAGTTGTAGTTGAGCGTTATAAAAAATGGCGCCGCTGTCGGGAAGTGGTGTTATTGAATTCTCTTGTTGAAGTTTGTTTGTGATCTTATTGTATTGTAGTTGAACCTACTTACCTTTTGTGTGTTGTTTGTTGCCTTTGATTAGGTGAAGAAATGAGTGTCAATGGAAGCAACGCCAACTAGCTGGGCCAAAATGACGACATCAAGAAATTGAACGATGATAATAACGTACTTGTGGATGAAATACATCTGGGTGGTGTAGGTCCTATCCGGTTGCCTTCCGTCATGGGAAATGCAGCGTTCCACGTAACAAGCATGATGTTGCAACTCTTGCAAATGAAAGGGCTATTTGGAGGCTTGGTTCATGAGGATCCCCATGACCATATTAGAAATTTTGTTGACGTTTGTGGTCCCTTCTCGTTCAGGAATATATCCCAAGAGTCAGTTCGACTCCGATTTTTCCCTTTTTCTTTGATGGGAGAGGCTACCAAGTGGTTAGCTAACTTACCTAGGGACTCAATCACCACTTGGGATAAACTTACTAAGTTGTTCTACATTATATTATTTCCTTCCTCGAAGATGATGTCATTAAGAGACAATATCTAAGGCTTTAAACACTTGGACAATGAGCCAATTCATGAAACTTGGCAATAATTCCAGAAGTTGTTGCTCCAATGTCCGACTCATGGACTTCCTAACAATGTCTTGCTACAACACTTCTATTAGAGTCTAGACTCGGTTAACAAAGGTGTGGCTGACCAACTTGTTCGTGGAGGCATCATGCAGCAACCTTTTGAGATTGCATCTCCTTTGCTTGATGGCATGACCAAGATAAATTAGGCTTGGTACACAAGAGAAGATCATGTGTCTTCTTTGACATTTAGGATGACAACGAAGGAACAAATTGAAAAATACCAATGGCCAAGATGATGACCCAAATGGATTTGTCGTCAAAACATGTTATGGGTAGTGGGTCTCAGGCTGTTAGTGTTGTTGGTGTTAGTGGGGTAAACCCTGATTATGCACACTTTGAGGCTTTATATAATGAGGAAGTGAGTTTCCTTGCAAATCAAAGTGGTGGTTTCCGTTCGAACTATCAAAGGCCGGGAGGGAATCAAGGTTGGAATAGAGAGTGTGATGACGATTGGAGAGACTATGATAGGGAATAGTGTGATCGTGGAACCAATTGGAAGGAGAGAGATGGGGACAAGGAGAGATATGTACCTCCTCATAAGTGTCAAAAACCAAAAGAGCCATGGGTTGACCCGGAGAGTTTTTGTACGGAAGATATGCTTTCACGCATTCTCACCAAAGTGGAAGGGTCGGACAATGTTTTGAAAGAATTGAAAGATGACGTCTCAACTCAAAATCAGACGGTTACTTCTCACTTGGCATCCATTAAACAGTTGGAGACACAAATGGGTCAAATCTCGACTCATTTGAATCCAAGGCCAAAAGGAGGGTTGTTGGGT
Organism: Solanum acaule; assembly: GCA_036250505.1. Classification (NCBI taxonomy): domain Eukaryota; kingdom Viridiplantae; phylum Streptophyta; class Magnoliopsida; order Solanales; family Solanaceae; genus Solanum; species Solanum acaule. The sequence continues at coordinate 18,849 of JAJOOR010025018.1, read as the reverse complement.
GACACAATGGCCAATCCCAAGAATGAACCTTGAATGGGTATCTTTTTCGTGCCACGAGGTTAAATAAGGTGCTTCTTGGGAGGCAACCCAAGTTTTTGATGTCTTTAATATTGCTTTTGAATAACGAGTTTTGAATGTGCAAGCTGAAAATTTTGAAATTTGGGGAAATAGAGCAGTAGGCGAGCCAAATATCCAGTCGATGAGCCCGACTTGGATCACCGTTTGAACCACCTATTTTGCTAGAGGTTTTGTAAAACTCGGTGCGCTAAAGTACCATTTGGAACATCGCCGAGTGGGTCAGCGACGTAAGTGATGGTCACCGATGGCGCGCGATCTGAAGAGTCAAAAGGGCCAAACCATTTTTAAATTCAAAATCTCCCTCATTTCATACTTTTCAACTTCCAAACTTTCACAACCGCACATTTCCTTACTTTTGTACTAGTTATTAGTTTTTATTTAGGATGGTTAACTCGAGGTGGATTATTGGACACGTTGTTAGCCTAGCTTTACAAATCTTCTCAGCGTTTTAGGTTGGTTATCTGAACCCTGTCTTTAGATTTTAATAAATCGATTGTATGATCATTGTGTAGTTGTTCTAATTGCATAACTGTAACTTGATGAAAGTTTGTTGTTGATACATGTCTGTATTTCGTGTCGAATGATGTTAATAGGCCTTAAATCATGAAATCCTTGTGTGGGTTATGTTGAATTCATTTTGGGTCTAGTTTGGGGGAAGTCTGAGTAACTCTGAATTGTGCCGATTGTCGGATTTTGCCAAATGATAGAGCGGTTGACGTCATTCTTAAGGGCAAAAGACCTCAATTGACCAATTTTGGCCAAATCGGGGGAAGTCTGAGTACTCCGAGGGCATGGGTAGTATGGGTTTGAGTCTAATTGGGTAAAATAATGGTTTTATTTTATTTTCATGAGATGCAGGTTAGATTTTGAAGGTCGGGGTGAAGATTTGGCAGGTTGGACTATTCGGCGAGATGGGTCGAGCTCACCAAGTGGTTCAGCGGTTCGTCTAAAGACCCTTTGATCGCATTTTAATTCTCTATGATTGTGGTCTAAGTTCTATAACTTTTGACGATATGCCTGAGCTCACCGAATTAACTCGGGGACTCGCCGAACGTCCTTCTGCGCCCCGAATCCCTGAAATTATTCTGTAACTTTCGGCGAACTAGTTCTAGTTTGCCGAATGGTGTCGGCAATCCACCAAAAGGCCTTGAAATTCACTGACTTGTGCTTACATTTGAATGATTTTATTCGAGAACTTTCGGTGAGCATGACTTGGCTCGCCGATTGGGTTCAGCGACCCACCGAATGGTTAGGCGAGTTTTTCTCCATAGTTTTATAACTTTGAGTTTTTTTGTTTGAATTGCATCTAACGTGTGTAGTTTTGTTTTGCAGAAATGGCTAGAACAAAGATTGCTGGCAGAAATCAACTACCCCAAAAGCGAGCAAGAGGTATTGTGATAGATGAGGACGTTGCAGCCTCCCGAAATGCACTGGCAAAACTTCTTTCGACTAGGGTAAAAGGAAAAGGAAAAGGGCATGTGGTAGGCACCCCAGTTGAGAGTTTGGATAGTGAGGACATCTATGCCATGCACCTCACGACCTCTGAGAGTGAGGGCCAATCTAAGCACAGTACTTCAGCATCCATTTCTGAGCCAGAAGATGACTAACTCCTACGGACTAGGAGAGCAGAGCTACACTCCGAAGCAATAAATAATACATCTCGGATCCTGGTGCCTCTGACACCTCCTCCACTTCCAGTTCAGACAATCGTGCAGGCTCCCTCTCCCACTCAGGTTCCTCCACCCCGGTCACTCAACAGATTAAAGGTCGACAGTTTGAGGTCCATTCTAGAGGAAAAGCGATTGTCTATAGATGGCTTGGTAGACTGGTACCTAGAAGTGTGGAGAACCTTGAAATTCCACCAGTTTGAAATATTCACGAATCCCTGAATCCCTAAAATTCCCACTTGGGTGGGGGAGTTCTACTCATCATATGGGGAGCTGGTAACAAAAGGGAAAAAAACAGGTCAGCGCGTTTAAACCGGTAAAACATGTGATGGTGCAAGGCCGGAAGGTGAAGTGTAGTAGCTTAGATATTAACGCGATACTCAGATGTTCACAGAACTTCATGCACTAATATGTTGACAAAGTCCAGAAGAAGATCCTCGATACTTTGAAGGGTTGGCTAGCACCTCTGATCTCTGATGTGACCCCGAGATGGATTGAGGTCGGTGTGCCGATTTAGAATAAGTACCTGAACGTGGTTGTCAGATACTGGTTCGGGTTTATTAGAAGCACCATTATGCCTTCACAAAATGAGTCGATCCTCTGACATCTGAAGGCAGCATGTTTGAGCTGTATCATGAATCGGGAGAACTTAACTTGGGTCTTCTCATTGAGCAAGAGATGGCCATGAGGGCCAAGTAGAGTCAGACCTTTCTTCCCTTTCTGATACTGATCACCGAGCTATGCCGGTGGGCCCGTGTCCTTATGAATGAGAAGACGGATGTGGAAGTGACCCCTACCTCTTCTACTGACATCCGACGGATCAAGACCGAGTACATGAGGGATGAGGTCCACCGAACGAGAGCTGCACCGGTGTATACGTCTCGGTAGTTGATGTTGATACATAGCCGACTAAGGCAATACTTACTCCTCAGGCTAGTGAGCCTATAGGTACCTCCGGTCCTTCTACTTCTCCTTCTCCTGGTCCATCTATTATACCCCCTCCTCCTACTAGTGCTACTGCTTCATCTCGACCCCCTATCACCCAGGCCATGTGTACAAGATGGGCCATCTGGCTCATTCCGTTGATGCGAGTGCCTCTCTGGTAGAGGTCGTTGTGCCTAGGCTGATATAGTAGGTGATTGTTGCTGCCTTGGCCCAGATTAGGGCTGAGATGAGAAAGCATAGAGAGTTGATTGATGTCCACAGGCTTGCATTGGATGCCCTTATTATAAAGGTAGAGGCTTGTTAGTAGGGTCGGGGTGATTCTGTTGCTGTGACGGCCTTGAAGGCTGCTATTGTTGGGCTGAGGAAGGACATGGACCAGCTGAAGTCCACAGACTTATCTATGCTCTTTGGTACGGTGGAGATCCCCCGAGGTCCCGAGTGCAGATGTCCCTGGCAGTTTAGAGGTTCCTCCAGTTACCATGACCGGAGATGTTGATAGAGAGGATGCATCTACTGAGTCTGAGGCTGAGACTAATGAGGAGGAGTTGGGTGTCCGTGATGCAGCTATGTACGATGATCTGGAGAACCTTGAGTGTCCATTTTTCAGACAGCGGTTGAGGCATCACTCAGAGAGACGTCGATGGCGGACTCCGGTAGAGCCAAGGATGCTGATGAGTCGGGCAGTGATGCCCCGACAGATAGAGTCACTGACATGTAGACTTCACCCCAGGCTTAGCCTAGCAGGATGACCCTTTTGACTTCTGTTTTTTCAGACTATTTTACTATTTTTGCGCATTTGAGGACAATTGCTAGATTAGTTTGGTATGGTGAGGTATTTCCATACCTACCTCTTTTTGGTTGTTTTGTGAATATTTGGTGTTTTTATTTTGTGAATGATTGATTATGATCTTGTGTTGATATATATGTGTGTTTTTGATCTGTTGTTCTTAAATGTAATTGTGGCTGCCATCCATTGTTTTTAATGTGAATTTAGTTTTGACCCGTTTTAAAAATTCGCCACCTCTTAATATGTGTGAATGTGGTTGTTCCCCTGTATTTTTGAGTGTGGATTGTGATCGGTACCGATGACTTGAATAATGCTCTTGTCTGAATGACATGTGTGTGCAAATCTGAAGAGGTGAATTGAGTTGCATAAGTCATATGTGAACTCGTAGCATCTCATTGTGACTATGCCAGTTGTTGAATGAAACTCTTGTGATGATCGTTGCACGCTAGAAAAATGGTAAAGTCTTGTTTAATGATCGTGTTAAATGTCGTGTGTGGTGAAGTTGCCTTAAAATGCATGCTTGATAATACCTAGAACTTACCCCGTTGGTCCAATTGACTAATGTGAGCGAATGATAGAGATGATCTAAGGCAATCTGTGGAGAGTGAGCCAATTTTTCCGTTATACCTCTTTGTGACCACCTTGTGAGAGTGTGAACCTAGTTTGGCACCATTTTTGCCTATCCTTTTCTTTGGCTGCACCTTGAACATAAATGACCATTTCCGTCCCACCTATAATCTTCATGGAGCATTGGTTGCGTTGAATAGCCAACTTAGGACAAAAGTCTAAGTTAGGGATGTGGTGAAAAAAGAGGAAAATCAAGAAACTTGAGAAATCCACCCTTGAAAAATCTTATTGAAAAAGATGGAACCCCTCCATGTAAAAAAAGAAGAAAGAGAAATGAAAAGAAGAAAAAGATTGAAAAAGAAAAGAGAAAGGAAAAGAGAAAAAGATTGAAAAAGAAAAGAGAAAGGAAAAGAGAAAAAGAGAAGAATGGTTGAAATAAAGTGTGAGCAATGAAAAAATGAAATGGGGTATCCCATGAGGTTTGATTGAAATAATAGGGTGTGAATTTGAGAATCGAAAGTGTGATAGAAAAGGTGAAAGAATGAAGTGCAGGCCATATTCCATGAAGGTACTAGTCACTAAGCCTAAATGACCATACCTTAACCCTCATCCCCGATATGAACCTTGAAACACCTTTGGGATCTTGATTGAGTTTAACATCGTGTTGATTGGAAAATAAGGGTAAGCCTATGAGAAAGATCTTGCATGTGTCTTCTTTTCAGAGGGTGAGAGTTGTTTGTGATTCCTACATTCTGAAAAAATTGTTGATCTATGTATGAAGATGGAATCGTTTTTGTTGTGAGGGCATTCAAATACTCTTGTTGAGCTTGAACTTGCATTTGAAGCAAGCATTGAGAGCTTGAGTCTATTTGATAATGGTTAGTCACAGATTGAGAATTAGAGTGCACAATTGAATATTGCATGAGTAGTTTGACCCTCTTGTGTGCATTCATGTTGAGTCTTGAGTAACACTTTTTGTAGATATCCTTGTTGAACTGATTGATCTTGAGTTTTACTTGAGGACAAGCAAAATTTTAAGTTGGGGGTCTTGATGAGTCTTAGATTTGGACTCATTTAGGGCTTTGTTTTCATGTTTTTATTGTCCTCAATGCCTAATTTATGCTCTATACTGATGTTAAAATATTGATTTGCAGTAAAGAAGGCAAAAGAACAAAGCAAGGACATTATCGGGCAAAAAGGAGCGAAAAGGCCGAAGAAGTGGAAGAAAGGCAATCCTAGTGATCGCCAAGACACTTCGATGAACCGCCGAGTGGCTCTTTAGCTCTCCTAAAGTTCCAACATGCCAGCCATGGGGAACAAGCCAACTTGGCAATGAAAATGGACATTCGGCGGACTGCCGAATGGATCGACACCTCGATCTTGATCGCCCAAAGTTATAGAAGTCTGAGGTTGTAGAGACAAGGCCAGAAGGTGATGGATGGTGATTATTGAGAGGTAATATTCAAGGCTTCCCTCCTTCGAGGATGATGACATTAAGAGATAATATTCAGGGCTTCGAAAGATTGGATGGTGAACCAATTCACAAAACATGGTTACGGTTCCAGAAGTTGCTACTTCAATGTCCAACTCATTGACTCCTGAACAACGTGTTGTTACAACATTTTTATCGGAGTCTAGATTCAGTCAACAAAGGTGTGGCTGATCAACTTGTCCAAGGAGGAATTATGCAGAAACCTTTTGAAATCACATCTACTCTCCTTGATGAAATGACTAAGATCAACCGTGCTTGGTACACTAGGGAAGATCAAGTGTCTCCTTTGACTTTTAGGATGACGAAAGAGCAAATTGAAAAGTACCAAGAACAAGATCAAAACATGGCCAAAATAATGACCCAAATGAATTTTCTGTCAAAACATGTCATTAGTAGTGGTTCTAAAGCTGTGAATGCGGTTGGAGTTAGTGGGGTAAACCCCAATGATCCACACTTTGAGGCTTTGTATAATAAGGAAGTTCATTTTCTGGCAAATCAAGGAGGAGGTTTTTGTCCGACCTATCCAAGGCCGGGTGGGAACCAAGGTTGGAATAGAGATCGTGATGAAGCTTGGAGAGGCCGTGATAGGGAATGGCGTTATCGTGGTAGTATCTAGAATGAGCGGGATGGTGAAAAGGATCGCTAGTTAGCGTTGCGCTATTGCACTTATGCTTGGTTTACTATTCATTCCTTTTTATGATTCCAAAAGGGAGAAAATATTAGAGACAGGGATATTGGAGACATGGGGAATTACTGATAGCCAGCTGGATCTATCTCACATAGGGAAGTCACGTTGAAAGTGTTTGTGTGGTTACGATGTGGTTGAAATAATTGCATAGTTTGTCATGATCATCAAAACTGGGGAAATGTTATAATGTTGAAAAGATGATTTTGATGATTGACAAACTTGATGAAGGGACATAGTACCTATAACATTTTTTTTACCATGTCAACAACCATATTATCAAGTGCACCTTGCTTGGCTTTCACATCCGCCACAAAGGACGATTATGAACCATTGCACCACCCTTGGTAGAGTCTACTATCTGAACACCCAATCGGGCCAATCTATGAACATCTCGAACCAATTCCTTCTTATTCTCTTCAATATGACCAACACTACCCATAGATAGTCGACTAAGAGAATTCGTCACCACATTCGCTTTACTGAGATGATAGAGAACACTCATATCATAATCCTTTAATAACTCAAGCCACCTTCATTGGCAAAGATTTAGGTCCTTATGACTAAACACATATTGTAAACTCTTATTGTAGATGAAAACATCGACATGAACACCATACAAATAGTGCCTCCAAATCTTTAAGGCAAAAACAACTGCCGCTAGTTCAAGGTCATGGGCAGGATAATTCTTCTCATGAATCATAAGTTGCCTTGAAGCATAGGCAATAACTTTCTCATTTTTCATAAGCACACATCCTAGCCCAATTCTTAAGGCATCACAATAAACCACAAAACCATCCATCCCTTCCGGTAAAGTCAACACGGGAGCGGAAGTAAGTCTATCTTTCATTTTTTGAAAGCTCTTCTCATATTCTTCGAACCATATGAACTTAGCCTCCTTTTGAATTAAAGCCGTCAAAGGAGACGCAATCGAAGAAAACCCCTCAACAAACCTTCTGTAGTAACCAACTAAACCCAAGAAACTTCTAATATTCGAAAGGGAAAGAGGTCTAGGCCAACTCTTGACCGCATCTGTCTTCTTAGGATCTACCTCAAATCCCTTACTTGAAACAATGTGACCTAGAAAAGCCACAGACGTTAACCAAAATTCACATTTGCTAAACTTTGCAAAAGAGTTGTTGGTCCTTGAGAATTTGCAACACGATCCTCAAATGATCAATGTGCTCATCCTCACTGCTTGAGTAAATCAATATATCATCAATGAACACAATCACAAACATGTCAAGGTATTGTCTAAACACTATATTCATCAAATCCATAAATGCCGCCAAAGCATTAGTCAACCCAAACGACATTACCAAAAACTCATAATGACCATGCCGAGTTTGACAAGCCGTCTTTGGAATATCACCTTCTTTCACCCCCAATTTGTGATAACCCAACCGAAGATCAATCTTAGAGCAGTAACTCGCTCCCTGAAGTTGGTGAATCAAATCGTCTATCCTTGGAAGAGGATACATTCTTAATGGTCACATTGTTCAACTAGCGATAGTTAATGCACATACGAATATAACCATCCTTCTTTTTAACAAACAAAACTGGAGCACCCCATGTACAGATACTTGGTCAGATGATACCCTTATCCAAAAAATCTTTCAATTGTTCTTTCAACTCTTTTAGTTCTGCCAAAGCCATACAGTAAGGAGGAATAGAAATAGGTTGTGTATCTGGGAGAAGGTCAATACCGAAGTCTATTTCTCTTTTGGGAGGAATACCGAGTAAATCATCTGGGAAGACTTTTGGAAACTCGTTAACAACGAAGACCGACTCAAGAATAGGGGTTTTGGAATCTACATCCCTCACCCTAACTAGATGGTACTTGAAACCCTTAGAAATCATCTTTGTAGCTTGAAGACAAGAGACAAACTGACCCTTAGGCATATAATTTGCCCTTTTCAACTCTAGGATAGGCTCATTCGGAAACTGAAACTTGACTACACAGGTTCTACAATCAATAGAAACATAACAAGAGTGCAACCAATCCATACCAAGGACAACATAAAAATCTAGCATATCAAGCTTTACCAAATCAAGAAGAGTAACTCGATGGGACGAGGAGATGGGACATTTTCTATAGAACCCTCTTAGCCACAATAGAATCACCAACATGAGTAGAGATAGAAAAAAGTTCTAACAACAAATCGAGAAGAACATCAAACCTCATAGCCACATATGGCGTCACAAAAGACAAGGTAGCACTGGGATCAAGTAAAGCATAAACATCAAGTTGGGAAACTTTCAACATATCGGTAACCACATAGGGAGAACCCTCTTGTTGACCACGAGTCTGAAGTGCATAAAACCTATTTTGCTTAGGAGCATTCGAAATCGAACCACTTGAACTGGATGAAGGGTAGGTTTGATCCCTACGAAGATGATGCTTATCGTGACCAATGACACTATCCTACGGTTGAGTGTCTACGATCGTCGTTAATATAATAACCCAACCAAGGGTTGGGGTAGTGTCCCAAAGGAGCGATTTTGAGAATCAGCAGCCAATTAGAATTTCGTTTGAATTAGTCATTGCTAAAAACATTTGCGATAAAATACATTGTAAATTAAAGAGGGTGACACAGAACTGTCAAATATCAAAAGGGGTTTTGTAACAAGTGATAAAACAACAAAATAAACAGGAAAATCAAGTATGGGGAAGGTTCTTGGGATGTGACCGCAATACAAGTTGAGATAAATCGTTGGGTACATGCTTTCAATAGGAAATTTGCAAAACAATAGTGACTAGGCTAAGCTTTAAATGGAAATAAGTTCCCTCTCGGGCAACTTACCCCATTTCAAATGCGTTCCTCTCGGACACCCATTTGTCGCATGAAGACCAGCCTACGTCTTACCCCACTCACTCTCTCGAGCTGAGTGTTAGGATATGGGACTAGGGCTCACCCTCTCGGGCAGAACCTCAGGTCGACCCACTCCTTAGGCCATCAGTCTAGTGGTTTTGGTTTCACGACCTCTCTTTCGGGCAAGCCAAAAACACATGGGTGGTTTTGTATTTGCAACTACAAACCCTTTAGATTAAACCACAACCACTAGGTGAAATCACTATTAAAATACATCTAACCTATCAGCAAACAAGACCCAACAAGAATATCAACCCATATTTGCTAAATCACACCACAAGAATGGGTTTTTTTAGCCACACATCAAGAAATAAGAAATTATACCTAACATGATAAAGAAATCAACTGGGTATAAGAAATTAAACCTTGAATTAAGCTACGGAAGAAGAATAAAGAAGACCCACTTCCAACTTAGGAGAGATGAACTCCTTTCTTCAAGTCTCCATAAAACCGTCTCCAAACTTGAGAGAAAAATACTATAGACTAATTATAATTTTTACTCTAAAATGTTCCACACAAAGACGACAACTCTAACTAGTATTTATAGTTTTCACAGATTTTGTTGCGGAGGATCGTTCGGCGACATTAGTCGAGATCACCGATGAACTCGGCGATCCGCCCGTTAATCAGGTCATTGCCTTCAGCATCCTCGTATTCTGGATCATTGGACGGTACAGTACTGCTTCACGGAACTAATCAGCAACTCACCGACTGCTCTTTTCCTCGCCTTTCGATCCACTTCCTTCAAGGCTTCGCGTACTGGAACAAAGGGCGGTGCATGTCAATTCGACGACTCGCCAAGTTGGACTCGGCGATCCGCAGACTTTCATTTCTTGTTCTTTTCAACCCTTTTTACTCTATTTTGCGCCTAAGTGTCCATGCTTCTAGTAAAACTTCAAATACCTGAAACTTAAGAATTTTAATCAGGTATTGAGATAAAACAATCATTCAAGGACACTATCTTTATTAAAATAAAGCCCTAAATGAGTCCAATTTATGGACTCATCAGAAGACTATCTCCTTCATTCTTAGCAACAGAAGGACAATCTCTTTTCTCGTGGTCCATCTTACCACAACCAAAATAAGCATTGGTACCCGCTAGACATTTTCCCTCATGCTTTCTTCCACACTTAGCACAAGTAGGCAATAGAAATCAACTACCATTCCCTCCTTGAGGCTTAGGGTTAGACCCCCTATTTTTGTTGGATCATAGAAGACCATTAGAAGAACCTTGACCGGAAAACCTTTGTCGAAACCTTGAACGACCACGTCCACCGGACCTAGAGTATCAAGAGTTACCATCATCAATTCTTGCCCTCTTTAGTTCCCTAGACTTCTCCTTAAGTTTTTCGTCCTCATTTTGTTGAGAATGAACCATAAGGTGAGAAATATCCATGTCATGGACAAGCATAGCGGTACAACATACTTTCATAACCAATTCAGACACTCCTGAAACGAACTTGCTCATTCTAGCCCTAGAGTCTGCCACTATAGATGGAGCATACCCTGACAACTATGTGAACCTCAATGCATCTTCTTTCACACTCATGTTCCCTTGTTGAAGATTGATAAACTCAAGCACCTTAGCCTCCTCATCTCAAGAGGAAAGAACTTATCAAGGAAAGCAGACTTGAACTTTTCCCAATCAAGAGGACCCAAATTTTCCGGCCTTGCTTCCTTCCATTAGTTGAACCAAATTTGAGAAACACCTTTAAGTTAATAAGCGGCTAATTCCGCCTTTTCCTCTGGCGTCACTCCCATAAAAGCCAAAGCCTTGTAAACCTAATCAATGAACTCTTGAGGATCTTCCTCAACCTTAGAACCATAGAATTCTAGAGGATTCATCCTAGTGAAGTCTCTTAATCTAGATTTCTTTGTCCCAAATTTGGATTCACGGGGACCACAACCTCCCTACTGGCTTGGGCTGTCACGACTTGAGCCAACACTTGAAAAGCAGTCCTAAACTCCGCATTAGTCACTTGCTCGACCAGAGGTCAACCGGATCTTGAGGAGCCTGAGGGGGAGCTTCTTGACTTGCCTTCTCTCCCTCATTCCGTCTAGCAAACGCTCTTCGAGTAGTCATATCATGTAGACCATCAGGTAAGGATTAGGAGGGAAACATTATAGAGTCAAACTCTGTCGCATGACTTAGAGTAAAGAAATAAGTGAAGTTTCTTAAGCATTTTGTAGCCTCTCATTCATAAATGTGACGCGCTTCACACTTATGAACAAGACTCTACTTGACGTGGTTCTTGAGACATCCTAGAACCATTCTAAACCTAGTGCTCTGATTACCAAATTTGTCACGACCCATGGGTACCCCCTAGATGTAACATAGCATACAAGACCCCGAGAGGCCTCATTCAAGCCACTTAGCTTTCATCGTCAAAATAATAGAAATTCACAAGAAATTAAAACATTTCAACACAATCAAATTTTCATTTCAAAAGCATAAGACTAATACACTTGTCTCAAAAACCATGTAGTACAATAAAATCTTGGGACACAGCCCATACAACAATGTTCAAAAACTAAAACAAAAGAACATAAGGAAAGCAGTTACCAAATCCTCGAATGCTATGAGGACTCACCAATCTTCAACCTTGCCTTTACTATAGATCCTACTCACGGGGATGAGAATAGAGATCGTCAGACCCTACATTTGGATAATAAATGTAGGCAACAGTATGCGTTAGTAGAAGAATGTACTAAATATGATAACTTGCATAAACATAACATAAAACATAAGCATTAGACAACAAAAGTCATAAAGCATAATCAATGCACATAATAGATCATCATAACATGTGAGGAGTACTTATTGAAGTAACCTCAATCCATCCTTAGTCAAGACTTGGGCAACCGCCTCTAGTATTACTCATCATGGAAGGCAACTCAATCACCAATCCAAGATAATCATCCATCATAACATTTTACATCTTATAGCTTACTTTTAAAGACATGGGGAATCGCCACTTGACTAACTACCAAGGATCATGGGTACTCTCCTCTTGTCCTTACTATAAAGGATCATGGGTAGTCGCCTCTTGTCCTTACTATAAAGGATCATGGGTACTTGCCTCTTATCTTTCTTACTTTGGAATCATGGGTAATTGCCTCTTGTCCAATTCATGGTTAGGATCATGGGTAGTCGCCTCTTGTCTAACTTACATTCATAGGAACATGGGTAGTCACCTCTTGTTAAACTCCATAGAATAATCGCCTCTTATTCTAAGCTAAGGGATATGGACAATCGCCTCATATCATTCACATTTAGAGGTCATGGGTAATCGCCTCTAGCCTCATCAATTTCATAGTCTTTTAACTTAGATTCATGTTAGGTGAGAAATCCTTTCAACCTAGAATCATTCAATATGAGAAAGCCTTTCACATTCATACATAAAGGAATCATGCGGGAAAATCCCTTCCACAACAATCACCTCAACCATCAACAATTAATCAAATAAGCTTCACTCTCAAAGCTATTATTATCATAAATCATCACATATGCTTCAATCTCAAAGCAATTCATAATGTACCTTAAAAATGCTATAAGAATACATCTAAATCTATAATTTCTCCTTTCATAGCATAAAACCAATTTACATCAATTCCTACTTGGAAACATGGGTTAGGCATGAGTACATAGAAATTCATCATAAAAGCATAGAATCCTCTCAATTAATGCATAATCAAGCATCATTCACTCAATTGAATCAATATTCACAAAGACCCACAACTAAAAAGAAAATCCTAACTCAAATCAGGGAATTCTACTTTTCAATTAGGAGAACTTAGGGGCTCCATGGATGCAAGGATTCCATGGATTAAAAACTATCGTACCTTGCTATCAAATCCCACAATTGGTTGAGGAAGGGAGACTTGACCTTGGGCACTAGCTTCTACCCTTCTTCAAGTTCTAGAGAGATAAATATTTTTGAGAGGAAGAACCCAATTTCTCTTGATGAATTTAAGATAATGACTTGAATGGGTAGGTTTTGGGGTTAAAATCACTTATATAGGGGTTTTAGGCATGGGTAAAACGACATAGTATTAGGCTAAACTAATTAGTAAAAGACCCAACTGCCCCTAAAAATAATTGCCGACCTACGGACCCTGAAAGACAGACTGTGGTTTGACCGACGGTCCTTCCTGCACGTTTGTCGACTGATAATGCTCAACTACACTTCATCCAATTCTAAGTTTAGGCGGTCGCAATCAAGTATAAACCCAACGAAGAGTTGTGTTCGATCCTAGAGGAAGTGATACGGAATAGAATTTAGTTACGAAGTAAAGAAAGTTGTCTAGTCGTTTGTAGAAATAAACATTATCAAAACAAGTTAAGGTAAGTTTCAGGGGTTGACAACAAATGACAGATGGGGGATTTAGAGTGAAAAAATAACAACTACAAAAATAGGGTAGTAATCAAGTTGAGATTGATTCTCCGGAATGTGATCGATTAATTGCAAATTACGTTAAATGGGTGATTATAATTTACTAAGAGCCATTGAATATTAGTGGGTAGGCTAGGCTTTAACTGTGATAGCCATCTCTTCATCAACTAACATGATTCAGGCAAGTTCTCTCGAACCTCGACAAGCATAACACTATGATCAGCCCAAGAACTTAATTAATCTACTCTCTCGAGCTAGATTGTTAGGATCGAATTTAGATTCACTCTCTCGAGTTGAATCAATGATAACCCAATCACTACAATCATCAATAGATAGTATTAATTCTAAAACATCTTTGTTAAGAAAGCCTAAAATACCAAGTTAGACTTGCATTTGAAACTACAATTCATGATTAAAACACAACTATCAATCAAACCTACTTCAAATCAACATTGAAATCAGTAAATCAAAACACCATAAGCTAACACCCCAAAGAATGGGGGTTTTAGCCACACATCATAAAAAGCAAAAAAAAGTATTACCAACTAGATTCTCCATCACCTGGGTAACAAAATTCAATTCTTCACAATGCTTGGAATCAACTAGAAATCAAAACCCCATTCAAAATTGTACTAAAAAACTACTAGGAACAAGGTTTGGATAAAAAACTCAGAGTTATAATGTGTCTAAATCTCAAAACTCTTTCAAAAATCACATTTAAACTTTTCCAAATTTTCAGCCTTTGGACCAATCGGCAGAATTAGTCGAGCATCATCGGCGATGCGTCAAGTGTCTCTCTTCATCACCGTCTTGACTTGCCTCTTCACCATTCAACTTCTGTAACTTTAGGCGATCAAGGTTCTTGTCCGCCGATCCATTCAGCAGTTCGCCAAAATGCCATTTCCATCGCCAAGTTGGTTGATTCCCAGGGTTGGCATGCTGGAACTTTTGGCGAGCAGAAGGACCACTTGGCGATTCCCCTAGTGGTCTTGGCGATCATTAGACTTGCCCTTCTTCAACATCCTCAGTTTTTTCGCTTATTTTTGCCCGATAATGTCCTTGTCTTGCTTTTTTTTCCTTCATTGCTCAAATAAGCACTTTAACAACAGTTTAGAGCATAAATTGGGCATCGAGGACAATAAAACTTATGAAAATAAAGTCCCAAATGAGTCGAAGTCCCTGTCTCATCAACACCCCCAACTTCAACTTTTGTTTGTCCTTAAGTAAAACTCAAGATCAATCAGTTCAACAGAGATGTCTACAAGCAGTGCTACTTAAGATTCAACATGAATGCAAATGAGTTTCAATCTACCCATGCAATGTTCAAATGTGCACCACAAGTTTCAAACAATGACTAGACATCATCAAATAGAATTCAAGTTCACAATGCTATCTTCAAATGCAAGTTCAAGCTCAACAAAAGTATGTGAATTCCCTCACAACAAGAATGATTCCATACTCACACACAGATCATCAAGTTTTCAGAATGTAGGAATCAAAAGCAACTCTCGCTCTCTCAAAGATAAACACATGCATGATTTTTCCCCATAGGCTTGCTCATATTTTCTAATCAACATGATAGTAAGCTCAACCAAGATCACAAAGGTCTTTCAAGGCTTGTAACAGGGCTGAGGTTAAAGTTATGATCATTTTTGCTTAGTGACTACTACCTTCATGAAGCATGGCCTGCATTTCATTCTTTTCCCTTTCTTTCATTCTTTTCAATGTTCACAATCCACCTTGCGTCTTTTTAAACATGATTCATTGGATACCTCATTCCTTTTGGTTATTGCATATACTTTGTTTCACCACTTCTTTTCTTTTTTGATCTTTTTCTTCTTTTACTTTTCTCTACCTTTATTTTTTACATGGAGGGGTTTCATCTTTTCAACATGATCCTTCAAGAGTGAATTTTTCAAACTTCTTGACTTTTCTCATTTTTCACCACACCCCCAACTTAGGATTTTAGCCTAGTTGGCAATTCACAACAACCAATGTTTCATGAAGATTTTAAGTGAGACAGAAAGGGGTCAAAAGTATTCAAGGTTCATCCAAATAAAAAGATAGGCTAAAACGGTGCTAAGCAAGGTTCACAGTCTCACCAGGTGGTCACAAAGAGGTATAATGGCAATTATGGTTCAATCTCCACAAATGGTGCCTAAGATCATCTCTATCATTCGCCTACATTAGTCGATTGGAAAAGCGGGGAAATTTATAGGTATTATCAAACACACATTTTAAGACAACCTCATCACACAGGACATTCAACACAATCATCAAATAAAACTCTACAATTTTAGCTAGCGTGCAACAATCATCACAAGATTCATTTCAACAGTCAATTATTCACAATGAGATTCTAAGAGTTCACACATGACTTATGCAACTCAAGTTTGCCTCATCAGAATCGCACACGCATATTATTCAATTAAGAGCATTATTAAATGCATTGGTATTGATCATAACTGGTACTCAAATTTGCAAGAGAACATCCACATTGACCGCATCAAGAGGTGGCAAAGCCAATATTAATATTAAAACCAATTGCTCAAAATTAACACAACGCCTATGAATAAAAAACCATTATATATCAACAAGATCAAACACTCACACACACAAAACAATAATATTCAAAAGACAAACCAAAGAGGTAGGTATACAAGTACCTCCCGCACCAAACAAAATAAGCAATTGTCCTCAAATGTGAAAGAAATAAAGTAATAAAAAAATTAATTATAAAACTAAGAAAGAGTCAAAATCCTCCTGTCAGGCTAGGCCTGAGGTGAACTCTGCATATCAGTGACTCCCTCAGTCTAGGCATTAGTGCCCGGCCTAATAACATCTTTCGCTCTATTGGAGCCCACCATCGACGTATCTCTCAAAGATGCCTCTACACCTGTGTGTACCATGGCTCCCTCGAGGTCCTCAAAACCATCATAAGTCGCTACCTCACGAACACCTAGTGCCTCATCATCGGTCTCTGCTTCTGACAAAGTGGCCACATCATCCCTAGCAACATCTCCAGTCGTAGTAGCCTGAGGAATTTCAGAACTGGCCAGTACATCTGCGCTAGGAACCTCAGGGAGGTCTATAGTGCCAAATAGCATCGAAAGATCGGTGGATTTAAGCTCATCCTCATATCGCCGCATCCCAACAATATTGGCCTTCAAGGTCGTCACATCCGTGGAGGCACCCTCTCCCTGCTCACAAACCTCAATTCTCATAATGAAGGAATTTAGTGCAAATCCATGAGAGTCGATCATCTCGTGGTGCCCCCTCAACTCGGCCCTGATCGGAACTAGATAAGTTGCAACAGCCCTCTCAATCATCTTAAGGACAGTAGGCTCTACTAGAGAAGATTGGTCCAGGTGGACCATCTTGTATAGCATGGACTGGGTCAACGGAGGACGGGAAGAAGCAACAGCAGCGGGAGGAGCAGTAGTAGACCTAAAAGGAAAAGAAGTGGAGGTGCTAGGGGTACCCATAGACTCACTGGCTTGAGGAGGAATGACTACCTCTGTCGGCAACATCTCTAAATCAACCACCGGGGAAGTATCCACAGGTGGAGCTCTCCTCCTCTCCACCTCGTCTCTGGTGTACTCGTTATCTATCCTCTGGATGTCAGTAGAGGAAGTGGGATTCACTTCCACATCTGTCTTCTCAATCACTGGCACCCGAGCTCGTCTACACAACTCTGTGATCAAGACTGGGAATGGGAGAGAGGTTTGGCTTTGCTTGTCCCTCATAACCATTTCTGGCTCAACAATTAGGCCTAGATTTAGTTTATCCGGATCCATTGTATAGCCCAATAGAGCAGCCTTCGGATGCCTGAGTATTGACTCATTTTGTGATGACATCACTATACTACTGATAAACCCAAACCAGTACCAGGCGGCCGCGTTCAGGTCCTTCTTCTCTATCGGGACCCCTGCTTCTATCCACTGTGGAGTGACATATGAGATCAGCGGAGCCAACCAACCTTTCAAGTCATCTAGGGTCATCTTCTAGATCCGATCAACTAGGTGGTGGATCACGTTCATCGTACAACCCAACACCTCATTGATGTTAGTGCTGCTACATTTCACTTTTTGGCCCCTCACCACTACATGGTCAATCAGCTTGAATGAGCTGGCCTTCTTCCTCCCTTTCGGTAGCAGCTTTCATATTCTACATAGAACTCCCGGACCCAAGTAGAAATATAGGAGCCTCAGGGCTTTGTGAAGATTTCAAACTTGTGGAACATGATCGTGTTCCACACCTCCGGGTACCGGTCCACTACTTTGTCAGTAGACAAGCGTTTCTCCTTTAGAATTGTCCTCAAACCCTCTGCCTTCAATCTATTCAATGACCAGGGTGGGGTGCTAGAACTGGTGGCACTGGAGAAACCTACTCTACAATCTGAATCGAAGGTGGAGGAGGAGTAGTCGGCATTAGGATCCTAGCTGTATTATTCAAAGATTTATAGCGTAGCTCTGCTCTCCGAGTTTGGAGAGTCTAATCATCCTCCGGTTCAGACACGGAGGTTGGCGAACTATCACCCGAGTTTCCCTCACTTTCTAAAGTAGTGAGGTGGGTGGCATAGACACCCTCACTATTAGAGCTCTCCTCTGTTGGCATGGACGCAACTGGCCTTTGACCCTTTCCTTTCCCTCTGTCGGAGGGAGTTTGGCCTGAGTAGTACAAGAGGGTGCAAACTCCTCATTAATAACAATGCCTCGTGCACGCTTTCGGGGCAGTTGATTTCTTTCGGCTACCTTTGGTCTAGCCATACCTACAAAACAAAGTTGAATACATTAGACTTAGTTAATAAAAAAAATCTCAAACTTGAAAAATAATAGGAAAGCTCGCCGAGTCATTCGGCGAGTCAAATCGGGTTCGCCGAATATTCGAGAACAAAAATTCTGAAAATTCATCACAGGTCGGTGATGCCCAAGGTCTTTCAGCTAATTGCCGACACCATTCGGCTAACTAAAGGTAGATAGCTAAATGTCACATAATATTTTTCAAAATTAAGGGATCAAAAGTGCGATCCAAGAGATATTCATCGAGTCGCCAAGTGAAATCAGAGAGCTCAGGCATATCGCCAAATGTTATAAAATAATTTCTATAATTTTGAAGAATTAAAAGATGATCTAGGGTCTTTAGGTGAACCACCGAACCATTCGGTGAGCTCAACCCACTTCGCCGAACGGTCCAACGTGCCAAATTTTGACCCGACCTGAAATTTCTACCCAACTGTAATGACCCTCATGGTCATTTCTGTGTCTTGCCTTCTGTGTGTCGTTTAGAGCATTCCTATAGCGACCCCAAGTCATTTATGACTTGCTGGGACTGACAGTTCGGTCACCTGGTCGTTCGTTT
>JAJOOR010025017.1:0-32793 GCA_036250505.1 Solanum acaule | reverse complement strand
CTTTGGTGCATTTTGCTTCATTTCATTTGCCTAGCAGTCACCTACTTAATTTTGAGGTTAGTTATCTGAACCCCATCTTTAAGATTTTGTAATTTTAAATGCATGATCGTTGCCTTGTCGTTGTATTTGCGTAATATTTGTTGTTTGAATGATTGTTGTTAGCGCATGCCTCTGTTAGCTCGTAAGTTTAGCCTTTAATTGTGAAATCCCGTGTGTTTGCATGATAAAATTGTGGGTGTGCATTTATTATGTGTTGGGTATAGTATGGGTGAAGTCTAAGTAATCCCAAATGCTTTGATTGACTGATTTGGCCCAATGATAGAGCAGATGACGTCATTCTTAAGGGTAAAGGACGTCGATTAGTCAATTTTGGACAAATCAGGGGAAGTGTGAGTACACCGAAGTCATTAATGTATTGGGTCTGTGCTTAATTGCATAAAATAGGTGTTTAATTTTGTTCTCATGGGCTGCAGGCTAGAAATTAAAGGTCAAGGTCAAAACCTGGCACGTTGGACTATTTGGGGCGCTGAGTCGAGCACGTCGAATGGTTCGGAATTCGCCTAAAGACCCTTCAATCATCTTTTTATCCTTCAAAATTGTGGAAATCATTATGTAACATTCGGCGATACCCCTGAGTCCGTCGAGTTCACTTGGCAACTCGCTGAATGCCCCTTTAGATCACCCTTCTGCGCCCTAATTTATATAAAATGTTTGTAACATTCGATGAGCTACTTTTAGTTCGCTGAATGGTGTCGGTGATTTGCAGAAAGGCCTTGTATATCACCGACTTGTGCTGATTTCTGAGCAATTTTATTCTGGAACATTCGGCGAGCCTGTTCGGCGACTCACCGAATTAATCGACGAGCTTTCCTGCACAGTTTGAAAACTTTGAAACTTTTCAAATTAAGTCTAACATATTTGGTTTTGTTTTGCAGGAATGGCTAGACCGAAGGTACCAGGAAACACTCAACCGCCCCGAAAGCGTGCTTGGGGCATTGTTATCAATGATAGGGATGCACCCTCCCAGAATGCACAGGAAAACCTTCTTCCAAAACGGGGAAAAGAAAAAGGAAAGGAGCCTGTGGTACCAACTCCAACGGTGGAGTACTCCGATAGTGAGGGTATCTATGCAACCCACCTCACTACTTCTGAAAGTGAAGGTAACTCGGGTGATAGTTCATCGGTCTCCGCATCTAATCCGAAAGACAATCAGACTTTCCAAACTAGGAGAGTGGAGCTACGCTCCAAGTCTATGCATGATCAAGCCAGGATTCCAGTGCCACCTACTCCACCTCCTACACCGATTGTTGAGCAAGTTCCTCCGGTGCCACCAGTTCAGGCACCCTACCCCAATAATTGAATAGACCGAAGGGCGAGGGTTTGAGGACCATTTCAAAGGAGAAGTGGTTGTCTACATAAGGTATTGTGGACCGGTGTCCGGAGGTGTGGAACACTATCAAGTTCCACAAGTTTGAATTCTTCACAAAGCCTCGAGGCTCCTATATTCCTACTTGGGTACGGGAATTTTATGTTGAATATGGGAAGGTGGTACCTAAAGGAAAGAAGAGAGCCAGCTCATTCAAGCCAATAGATTATGTGGTAGTGCGGGGCAAGAAGGTTAAATTTTGTAGCACCGACATCAATGAGGTGCTAGGGTGCACGAGGAATATAATCCACTTCTTGGTGGATCAATTACAGAATAAAACCCTTGATAACTTGAAGGGTTGGTTAGCAACATTGATATCCGACATCACACCGTCATGGATTGAGGTCTGATAGAGAAGAAAGATCTAAATATGGCTGCTAGATTCTGGTTTGGATTTATCATGAGCACTTTGATGCCCTCACAGAATGAGTCTATACTCAGGAATTCGAAGGCTGCATTTCTAGGATCCATCATTGACCAGGATGATCTTAATCTTGGTCTAATCATCGAGCAGGAGATGGCCATGAGGGCCAAGCAGAGCCAGATATCTCTCCGTTTTCTTTTCCTGATTACGAAGTTGTGCAGGCCTGCCCGTGTTTCTTTGATTGCAAAGACGGATGTGGAAGTGACTCACACTTCCTCTACTGACATCCGGAGGATAGAGGCCGTGTATATGAGGGATAAGGCTGATAGAGGGAGAGCCGCACCGGTGGATACTTCTCTGGTAGTTGATGTAAAGATGTTGCCGATAGAGGCAATCCTTCCTCCTCAGGCTGGTGAGCCTACAAGTATCCCTGGCACTTCGACTTGTGTTCCTTCTGGTTCTTCTACTGTTCCACCTCTTCCTACTGTTGTTGTTGTTGCTGCATTTTCCTGACCCCTGATTACCTAGGATATGTTATATAAGATGGGCCATATGGCCCAGTCTGCTGATGTTCGTGCCTCTTGGGTAGAGGCCGTTATACCTGGCTTGATTGAGAGGGCGATTGGTGTTGGATTAGCCCTTATGCAGGCTGAGTTGAGGGAGCACTAGGTGATGATCGAGGCCCATGGATTTGCACTAGATGAACTCATTGTGAGAGTAGAGTCTTGTGAGTAGGGACAGGGTGTTTCTGAGGATGTGACGGCCTTGAAGGCCGATATTGTTGGGCTGCGATGCGATGTGGATGTACTCAAAGCCACTGATCTCTCGATGTTATTCGGCATTGTTGAGCTTTCGGAGGTTTCGAGTACAGATTTCCCAGCCAGTTCTGAAATTCCTCCGTCTACTACAATCAGAGATGTTGCTAGGGATGATGCAGATGCTCAGTCTGAAGCCGAGACCGATGAGGAGGAGTTGCGTGTTCGAGATGCAGCGGTCTATGAGGATTTATAGGACCTCGATGGAGCTATGGTCCAAACAGTTGTGGAGGCATATTTGAGGGACACTTCTGTGGTGGGCTCCAGTGGAGTGAAGGATGATTTAGATTCGGGCACTTATGCCCAAACAGATGGAGTCACAGACAAGAAGAAGTTCAACCTAGGCTTAGCCTGGATGGAGGAATTTTTTTACTCTCTTTCTGTTATTGTTTAGACTTTTTATTTCTTGGAATTTGAGGACAATTGCTAGTTTAATTTGGCGGGGTGAGGTATTTCCATACCTACCTCTTTTGGCTATTTTTATGGATATTATGTGTTTTGTGTGATTGTTTTGTCAATGCTGGTTTTTGTTGATATATATTAGTTTTTGATTCATTGGTTTTAATGTTTATGTTGGTTTGAACTCGAATTATAAATTTCCACCTTATGATGTGTGTGAATGTGGTTGTTCTCTCGCAATTTTGAGTGTCAGTTGTGATCAATATCGATGACTTGAATAGTGCTCTCGACTGAACGATATGCGTATATGGCTCCAATGAGGCAAATTGAGTTGCATAAGTCATATGTGAACTCCAAGCATCTCATTGTGACTAGCCGGTTGTTGTGTTGACCTCTTGTGATGATACATGCACGCTAGTTGAAAATTGTAAAGTGTTGTTTGATGATTGTGTTTAATGCCATGTGTGGTGAGATTTTTCTTGAAATATGTGCTTGGTAATACCTAGAACTTTTCCCTTTAGTCCAATTGACTATTGTAAGCGAATGACAGAGATAATCTTAGGCACAATTGTGAAGAGTGAACCAAAATTGCTTTTATACCTCTTTGTGACCACCTTGTGAGAGTGTGAACCTTGCTTGGCACCATTCGAGTCTACCCTTTTTTTATTCGATGAAACTTGAACAAATTTGACCTCTTTGTCCCATCACCTATAACCTTCATGAAGCATTGATTCGTTTAATTAGCCAACTTAGGCCAAAAGCCTAAGTTGGGGGTGTGGTGAAAAAGGACGAAATTCAAAAATTTTGAGAAATCCAGCATTGAAGGATCTTTTTGAAAATGATGGAATCCCTCCATGTAAAAAAAGAGAGAAAAGAGAAATGTGAAAGTACAAAAAGATTGAAAAAGAAAAGAATTGTTGAAATAAAGTTTGTGAAATGGACAAAAGAAGTGGGGTATCCAATGAGTCATGCTTAAAAGAACATAGGGTGGATTGTGGAAATCATAAAGTGTGAAAGAGAATGATAAAAAGTGAAATGCAGGTCATGTTTCATGAAGGTAGAAGTCACTAAACCAAAATGATCATACATTTACCCTCAGCCCTGTTACAAGCCTTGAAAGACCTTTGTGATCTTGAGTGAGATAAAAGTAATGTTGATTGGAAAATAAGGGCAAACATATAGGTAGAGTCATGCATGTGTTTGTTTTTTAGAGTGCGAGAGTTGATTTTGATTCCGAAATTCTAAATTGTTCATGACTTTTGTGTGAGCATGGAATCACTCTTGATGTCAGGGCATTTGAATCCTTTTGTTGAGCTTGAACTTGCATTTGAAGCAATCATTGTGAGCTTGAGTTCTACTTGATAATGGTTAGTCACAATTTGAAACTTTGAATGCATATTTGAACATTGCATGAGTAGTTTGAACCTCTTATGTCCATTCATGTTGAGTCTTGAGTAGCACTGTTTGTAGACATCCTTGTTGAACTGATTGATATCATGTTTTACTTGAGAACAAGCAAAAGTTTAAGTAAGGGATGTTGATGAGTCTGGGATTTTGACTCATTTAGGACTTTATATTCATTGTTTTAGCATCCTCAATACCTATTTTAGGCTCTAAACTAATGTTTAAGTGTTGATTTTCTTCTATGAAGGCAAAAGGGCAAGGCAAGGATATTACCGGGAAAAGAGGAGCGGAAAAGATGTAAAAGCTGAAGACAAGAAAAGCTGGTGATCGCCAAGACCACTCGCAGAGTGGTACTTCAGCCCGCCAAACTTTACAGCGTGCCAGCCCTAGGGAAAAGCCAACTCGGCAATGGAAATAGACCTTCAGTGATGAGAATCCTGATCGCCTAAAGTTACAGAACTTGAATGGGGAAGAGGCAAGTCAAGACGGCGATGGCGAGGGACACTTGGCCCATCGCCGACTAGGTCGGCGATGCTAGACTAATTCCGTTGATCGGTCCAAAAGCTGAAAATCTGGAAGAGTATAAATGCAAAAATTTTAAAAGAGAAAAAGTAATTTTTTAAGAGTTTTGAGTTCTAAAATTTTGATCAACTGTACTGAGTGTTTGAGAGTTCTAACCTTTAGTTTTTTATTCCAAACACTGTTCTTAGAGTTTTTAGTAGAATTTTAAGTTGGGTTTTGATTTTAAGTTAATTTGAAGGATTGTGAATGTAACAACCTGATTTTGTGGTTATGAAAAAGCCAATGGGGAAAGAATTGGGTTCAAAAAACTTTTGGGTAGTAACTTGGAAATTCCTAGCCTAGTCCAGATTTAGACAAAATATGAGTCATGTGGGGTCTAGTTAAATCTGGTAATGTATTAGGGATCTAATTATGTTTTTGATCACATGAGTGGATAGCTAAGACATTAAGGAAATTGTACTACTTTACGGAAGTGAATTCGGAAGAGTAGAACTCCCGAAATTGAACTTAGTGTGAACGGGTATTTTCTGAGTTTCATGGGTTAAAGGTGTGTTGTGAAATAGGGGTTTGAAACTCTAAATTTGACTCTCTGTTTCCGTGCAAGCTGCTAGGGCAGGATCATTCTCGCCAGGGCGGGGCCACTGTAGTGGGATTGGGGCCGCCACAGCAGGACATGCACGAATTAAGTCGGGATTAAAACCCCAAAAACATTATTTTCTACAAGTTTTGTTCCAAAGAGTTAGGAGACGACCCAGGCAATTTCTTGAAGGTTTTCCATGACTTTTGGTGCAAAAGGTAAGGATTTCACTCCCTGAATCGGTTTTTCGATCCGTAGAATATAGATTCTTGGCTAATTATCCATAGAAAGGGTTTTGATCTATGATTTGTGGTGGAAAAAGCCCTAAGTTGGGTATTTGGATCATGGGTTTGGCCTAGGGTTGATAACATTGATTATAATCTGGGTAATTAGGCTTCGTTTATTGATCCTTGCGTTGATTGATTTTTTGTAGACCAAGAACAAGCAGAAATAATCTGGAAAGGGAAGAATCAAGTTTCTTAGGAGGATTCAAGCTTTGTTCGAGGTAGGTGATGGTTGTGATTTCATATTTGTGTGATGTATGTTAGTAATTGCTTCATTGTAATGCATGTATGTATGCGAATGTTGCATTATTGATCACACCTAATGTAAATGAGTATGAACGAATAACTATATGCCAAGAATCACCTCTTGATTGGATGCTTATGAGAGTGTACATTGTGATTGTGGTATGTTAAATGGATTGGGTGTCATATTCCGACACACTAACTAAGATCGGATGTCATGTACCGACATACATATTGGATCGGATGTCACATACCGACATGCATATTGGATCGGGTGTCACGTTCTGACACACTAACATTAGATCGGGTGTCACGATCCAACACACTAACAGTTTGGGTATGGTTTCATGAGAGGACCAATGACTGGTCATATATGCGTAATATTGAGAATGTAAAATTGCACGTTGCTCTTAAAAGATAATTGGCATTGTATATGTTCGATATATGCATAGTTATGATGTTGTAATGACTTATGTATGTTTCACTTACTGGGATAGTCGCCTGATCCTACCAGTACACTTTGGTTGTGTACTGATACTGTACTTGCTCTTTCTTTGTTAAGTACAGGGTATCTTCAGGCGGCTACTGACATACTTCGTTTAGAAGAGCAGTGATCGTCATTGAATTCAAGGGTGAGCCAGTTCTTCCAGGCTGCCTTGAGTTCTCTTTTTGTTTAGTCCATTTTCTTCGGACTTAGACTAGTACGTTAGATATTCTTATATGTAGTTTGGGTTGTACCCATTTTTCCTTAGACTTGTTGAAACTTTAGATGTTTTGGTACATTCACTTTCAGGCTCTAGGGATTAATTTTTGTAGTGTTTTGGTATGGTTTGATTAGACTTTTGGAGTATATGGGGGCTCCATTTTTATTCTGCATTTAAACCTGATTCCGTTCCTTTAAATATTTGGCTTGGGATTAATTAGTTAGTAATAATGGTTCTCCCACCGGAGGGTTAGTTTGGGTGCCACTCTCGATGATCTAGGTTGTGACAAAGTTGGTATCAGAGCCCTAGGTTCGTTGATCTCGGTGTACCAAAATGAGTCTAGTCGAGTCTTACGAAATGGTACGGAGACATCTGTACTTTTCTTTGATAGGCTATAGGACTTTAGGAAATCTCTTTGTTTTCTCTTGTCTCCTTTCGTGCTATAACTTGGATTGGTATCTGGCGATCCAAATTGGTATCTAACCTCCTTCACTATTCTATCCGTAGATGGTTAACACTAGATTCAATGGTGTCAGGCCTGTAGCTCCTGTCAGTGCGCCAGCTGAGGAGTCCGCAGCCAGAGGTCGCGATTGAGACTGGGGCAGAAGCTGAGGAAGGGTAGAACCTACTAGGGATAAAGCACCAGTTGAAAATGCTCTCAGAGAAGAGGTTCCTCCTACGAATCACGAAGAGGTAAAAGAGAATGTGGAGATTGGAGATGAGTACGATGTTGGACGGGAAGAAGATGCACCGGTGGGGAATACCAACGTTCCTCCCTTAGACACAGTGTTGGCTCAACAAATCATCTTTTTTCTAAAGGGATTGGTTGGTCCTGGAATCCTTCCAACAGTGCAAGCTACTCAACCCCCAACCAACCCCTCCGCTAGTGTTATTAGTCCTAGGGGAGATGCGGCATTCGGTACTAATTCCTTTTTTCGTCCTTTGTTGGGTCCCTTAATGACTGGTAAAGAGCATGAGATGTTGACTAAGTTTTTTAAGTTGAAGCCGCCTGTGTTTCTTGGTTCTGAGAATGAGGATACTTACGAGTTTATTTTGGATTGTAATGAGAGACTGCATAAGATAGGTATTGTACATCATCATGGAGTGGAGTTTGTGACTTTCCAGCTTAAAGGTGAGGCTAAGCAGTGGTGGAGAGATTCTGTGGAATGCAGATCGTCAACTTTACCCCCACTCACTTGGACACAATTTCATGCTCTGTTTCTGGAAAAGTTGTGCCTCGGACTTTGAGAGATCGTAAGAAGGATGAATTTATAGCCTTAGAGCAAAGTGGTATGTCTGTGGCTGCTTATGAGGCTAAGTTCCATGCTTTGTCTAGATATGCTATGCAATTGGTAGCTAATGAGGAGGAGAGGATCCGTCTATTCATCAAGGGACTGAACTTTGAGTTATATGTATTGTCCGTTCACATGACTTCTGCAGGGAAAAGTTTTAATGAGGTAACGGATTTTGTGAAGAAAGTGGAAGGAGTGAGGCGCGATGGGCAGGCTAAGGCATAAGCTAAGAACTCATGTAACTTTCAGGGCTCCTACTCTAGAGATTCAGGCAGGCCGACACTTGCAGCTCGACCAATTCAGTCCGCTATGCCCACTTCTACAGGTAATTACTCGGGAACTCCACCTCAAAATTTTATTTAGGACAGCCAGGGAGCCGCACATTTGGCGGGAAGTAGGCCATCTATTGATCGTACTTGTTATAATTGTGGAAAACTTGGGTATATGAGGAGAGATTGTCCCCATCAGCGCATGTTGGACCTCGCGCAACAGCAATCTAGAGAAGTGGTACCCACGAATAATGGTAATAATGGTCCAGGACGTCCACAAGGTAGGCGAGGAGGAATCAGCGAGGCTGTGGAGGTCGGGAAAATGGTAATGCAAGCAGAGGTGTAGCGCAGCCAGGCAGGGAAGTCGCCCGTCAAGATGACAGGGCTTAGTGTTATGCCTTTCCGGGCAAGAGTGAGGCAAAGTCTTCTGACGCGGTGATCACATGTACTATTCTTGTATGTGACTGGATGACTAATGTGTTATTTGATCCGGGTTCTACTTATTCTTGTGTGTCAGTGCGATTTGCCTCAAAATTTGATATGATTTGTGATATACTTGATGGCCCCATCCATGTTTCTATCCCAGTTGAAGAGTCTGTCATAGTCACCCATGTCTATCGTGCTTGTCCTATCTTGTTTATGGTTTTTTCAGACTTGGGCTGATTTTGTTATTTTGAATATGACTGACTTCGATATCATCTCAGGCATGACTTGGTTGTCCCCCTATTATGTTGTGCTTAATTGTAATATTAAGTATGTGGCTCTAGAGATCCCCGGTAGGGAAAAGTTAGAGTGGGAAAGGGTGTACAAGCCTAAGCCAGCTAAGATCATATCCTCCATTCAGGCTAGGAAACTGGTGGGGCAAGGTTGTTTGGCTTATTTGGCTCATATTTAAGATGTTGAGGTTGAGTCTCCCTCTATTGAGTCTATTCATGTGGTGTCGGAATTTAGAGAAGTGTTCCCTACTGATTTTCCTGGTATGCCTCCGAATAGAGATATAGATTTCTGCATTGACTTGGAACCTAGTACCCACCCCATTTCTATTCCTCCTTACCGTATGACTCCGGTGGAGTTAAGAGAGCTTAAGGCTCAGATTCAGGAACTTCTTGATAAAGGATTCATTCGTCCTAGTGCTTCCCATGGGGTGCTCCTGTCTTGTTTGTTAAAAAAAAGTATGGTAGTATGAGAATGTGCATAGACTATCATCAATTGAATAAGGTCACCATTCGTAACAAGTATCCACTGCCTCATATAGATGATCTTTTTGACCAGTTGCAGGATGCATTCGTTTTCTCTAAAATTGATCTAAGGTTTGGCTATCATCAGTTAAATATTAGGCCTGAGCATATACCAAAAACGACATTTGGAACCCGTTATGGGCACTACGAGTTTCTAGTTATGTCGTTTGGGTTGACAAATGCACCTGCAACTTTCATGAGTTTGATGAATGGTGTGTTTAAACCGTTTTTGGATTCATTTGTGATTGTCTTTATGATTGATGAATGGTGTGTTTGTCTATCGAATTAACTTCTAAATTGGCTATCGAATTAAATGAAAAGAGAAAAGACAGAGAAAAACAGCATACCACCAAAACATAATCATGAGAAAATTATGATATTAAAATTAGCCTTGTTTATCAAGTGTTTTTCCTATGAACCAGTTATTTGGAAATTAAATGAGTCAGGTCATATATAAGAGGTCTATTTATTATTATTTCTTTTTAAGAAAAAAATCAATTAATTTATCTTCCTCCACATGGTAAAACATGCCTATGAAACTATAAAATAAAAAAACACGTGTCATTTTCCTCAGGCAGTAGCATATTTCAGGTAGGCAATGAGGTCTGCACGCTCCTGTGGCTTCTTCAATCCAGAAAAAACCATCTTTGTTCCAGGTATGTACTGTAGAAACAATCAACAAATTGCATATTAGGAAAACATAAATTTATGATTAATTGATTCGAAAACAAAAATATTACTAGTTTAAATTTGTCGTTGCATTCAACTTGATTGAATTATATACGATAGTAGTCTTAAATAGAACTCAATTGAAATAACCTTATATGTCTGGTAAACACAAAACTGTGAAGATAACAAAAAGATAAAACGTACCTTCTTGGGGTTGAGAAAATAGTCATACAAAGTGTTTTCTCCCAAGTGACAGCCATGTTTTTATTGGCAGCAGAGTAGGAGTAACCAGCATTGTTCCAGACTGCCTTCCAAAAAGTCCATTCAAATTGGGTCCTGTTTAAATAAATATTAGTTTAAAAAAAAGTTTGTAATTTAAATTTAGGTTTTCTATTACACCCCATAGCTCTGCTCCACATAAATTTTCTACAAAAATTATTGTAATCCACCCTACCCCGCTCTTCACCCGCATAAGTCTACCTCCTCCCTGCCTTGCTCTACCAACCCCGCCACATTTCCATTCCTAATTACTCCTATAATGGCCACCTACGACTCATTTGTCAACCATTCAAAAGAAAAAGAAAAAAAGAAAGAGAAATTGAAAATTTATAATAAAATAAGCTAATAAAAATATCTATTGGAAAGTTCTAAACTAATGCCATAGTGACGACAGGGAAATCGAGCAACTAGTTTTCAGTTATCAACAAAACATTACTTACTTCAAAATTATGCAAACTAATTAGTAGATAGACAGAACAATCAACGCCTATAAACAGCTTGAGCATATTAAAATCACCACATGCACCATATATATAGTGTTCAGCTCATAAATTCACAAATTAAGTAAACAGAAAAGGATCAAATATTCACCTATACTATTTGCGAATAATTTGCGATCTCATATTCTACCATCTGAATTTTCCTCCCATTTGGACTTTTGTGGGACTTTTCTTCTTATACATTACTATTACTTATGTAATGATTTAATTTTTTCCATGGAATATTGACAGCTAAATCATTCTTTATTTCTATTGTCTGTTCGTACTTAACATTATCTCATAGTTGGGCCTTAAGAGAAGAAAATGAAAAGAAAATAAAAAAATTGATTGGATCGGATCGAACGGATGGTTCTAGAAAGAAATTAAAGATTAAATTAGGAGTGATTTATTTGATTATGAGTTAGACATGTGTTCCTCGATCAAAAATAACAAAAGATTTGTTTCAAATTATAATGGAAGGAGTATATATTTGGACCATTTCCCGTTAAGTAAATCGTGATTAAATGATTATTAGGCATTCAACTAATCAATAATCAGAAATCTCACAAAATATTTCATAAAATCCAATACATACATATTAAACAATATATAGAGTGCTATTTGATCTTAACCTATGTTTACAAACAAATCACTAGTTTAGGTATGGAATAAATTCCTATAAAGTGATCTTTTTGTCAACATATAAAGCGAAAAAGAATAAAAAAATATTACTCATAATAATTACTCCATCTGTTTCAATTTAAGTGATACATTTCAAATTTCGAGACACAAATAAGTGTATCTTTATTTTAAAAATATTTTGAATTGTCAATTATTGTGATTTATAGTTTTTTTTTACGTGGTTTGCAAATATATAAATTTAATTTTAAATAATTTGAAGATTCTCTTTGTAAATTCTCGTTCAAACTTAAATTATTTAACTCTCGTTCACATAAATTAAGACAAAAAGAGTATTAGTATATGTATTGTATTGCCCAAAAAAATTTTGAAGTAAAATGAATTTATAAATTGTAGATCTGGTAGAATATATACGCACCAAGGAAATAAAGAAAAAAAAGAAGGAATTACAAATAAAAGACAAAGAGAAGTAGAAAGAGAATAGATCTGGGAAGAAATGTTTAAAGAAAAAAATAAATATATATGAGGAAGGTACCTTGTTTATGACCGCCACCTTTTTCAACAGTATGACATTGAGCACACTTAGTCTTGAAGATCTTCTCTCCTGCCTTTTCATTTCCTGGTGGTGCCTCACCAAAAGATGCCATATTTTTTAACAAGTTTTTTTCTGATCTCAAAGTAGAGAGGACAAGAAAGTCGAATATGTTTTGTTACAACAAACCAACTTTATAGCCATTTTTCGATAAAATATCAAAATGGTCCTTCATATATGTAGATTGAATTATTTAGGTCTTTTATATATATATCAGTTTATCTAAATAATCCTTAATGTATATATAAAAAGAGGATCATATTGGTTTTAGCCCTAAAAGCTAACTGAAAAATTAAAAAAATTGTAAGCTTAATTGTGGGTCGCACACTTGGTGGACCCTTGCTTCCTCCCTCTTTCTTCTTCTCCATTTTCTATTCTCCGCCATTTTTTCTCCAATTTCCAATTGATTTATTTTTCTATTCTCTGTCAAAATCCTCTCTTACATGCTAAACTTTCTTCAAATTTCAAAATAATGTTTGTAAATTTTTATTTTCTACCATTGTTCGTTCAGTTTTTACCACCCCGATTTATGGATATTGGGGTGTTTGTTAATACATTGTCATTTTAAACACTCAACTTTAACTTATTTACAAGCGGCACATGTTTTTTTTTATTGATGATTGATATCCGTATTCAGACTAATTCAGATTGGCACCGCATAGTATCAAGCAGAGCTCTATATCGTGGTTTCTTTATGGATTAGTCGATTATACAAAGAACAATTAATCATAGGCCAAAAGATTAACATTAAGTTGATTCGGATTTCTTATTTTAAAATTATATAGAATTAACTTTTTTATTACATTCAAAGGTAGTTTTCTGAATAAATTTTAAAGGTTCTATAAGATGTCTTGTGATTTCGTCTTGTATGGTTAGTGAAAGATCATAATTATTTCTAATCATGTTGTTTTATGGTCAGTAAATTAAAGTGATCGATTGATTCGCTAATCACTTGACACTATAAGGTTTGTAAACTGCTGAAGTCACTATACGGACTTAACTAAACCTCAAGACAGTGGAACATTAAACTCACACAAGCCCTGTTGGATGTTGGTTTCACACATAGTAGTCATGACTACTCTTTGTTCACAATGAGGGAATCAGATGACATTGTGATTATTCTTGTTTATGTTGATGACATGCTGATTACTAGTAGTAGTGGTTCTTCGATCAATAAAGCAAAAGGCATTTTGCATCAGAAGTTCAAAGTCAAGGACCTTGGTGAACTCAAATACTTTCTGGGAATAGAAATACTGAGATCACAACAAGCGATTGTATTGAATCAGAGAAAGTATGTGCTGGAATTAATTTCAGAATTGGGGCAAAGTGGAGCAAAACCTATGGGGACACCTATGGAGATGAATGCTAAACTGACTACTGTAGAATATGATTCAGCATTGGAGTTTCAGATGATCCATTACTGGAGGACATAATTGCATACCCGAAGTTAGTCGGAAAGTTATTGTATGTAACCATAACAAAACGGTTTTGATATCAGTTTTACAGTGCAGACTCTAAGTCAGTTCATACAACAACCAAAGAAGTCACATTGGGATGCAACAATAAGACTTGTTAGATATCTGAAAGTTGGACCAGGTCAATGGGTTTTGTTGGCATCTGAAGGACCTCAAACATTGTCTTGTTGGTGTGATTCTGACAGGGCTGCATGTCCCAATACTAGGAGGTCGGTTACTGGTTTTGCAATAAAGTTTGGGAATTCTCTTATTTCCTGGAAGTTAAAGAAATAGCAAACAGTTTCAAAAAGCTCCGCAGAGGCAGAATATAGGAGCATGTCAGCAAGTGTAGCTGAGACTGTGTGGTTACTTGGTCTTTTCAAGGATCTAGGAGTTAAGCTTGGACAACCAGTTAAGGTGTTTAGTGACAGCAAATCAGCTATTCAAATAGCTGTCAATCCAATCTTTCATGAAAGAACCAAACACATTGAAATTGATTGTCATTTCATACGAGATAAAGCTAAGGAAGGACTGATTGATCCGATCTATGTTCATACTAAGGACCAACAAGTTGACTTACTTACCAAAGCTCTCACCAAGGCTCAACATGATTATCTAATGACCAAGCTTGGAGTTTTCAATGTTCTTCAACCTCCATCTTGAGGGGGAGTATTAGATTTTAGCTAAATCAGAAATTAGTTAATTAGCTGCAGCTATTAGTCGACTAGTTAGTTACGCTGTTAGTGCTATAAGGCATGACATGCCAACTGTATTTAAGTTAGTTGTTAGATATTTTGTTAGAGAAGTTAGTTATAGTTTTCTGTATATCTGTATAACTTAGCTAATGAATTGAATACAAGTTTTCATTCTCCACAAATCACTCTTCCCTGCAACTCTTTGTTTCTCTCAAGTGTTCCTAATAATGGAATTATTTTGGATTTTAGCATGTCAGCAGTTCATTCTCCACAAATCATTCTTCCATGCAACTCTTTGTTTCTCTCAAGTGTTCCATAACAATGGAATTATTTTGGATTTTAGCTTGGTATAGATGTGAGTTGATTCTGTGGACATTGATTCTTCTCCAATACTCTGTTCTTTTGATTCTTCTCCAATACTCTATTCTTTCGAATTTCAGTTTACTTTGATCGATAACTCTCTTCAATAATGCCGAATATCGATCACAATCATGTGTTGCACCTCCAAGCTTCTGATATGCCTGGATCTGTGCTTGTTCCAATTAAGTTAACAGGAACTGAAAACTATGGCCTATGGAGTAGATCCATGAAGATTGCTCTTCTCGGAAAGGGGATATTAGGGTTCATCAATGGAAAATGCTTGAATGAGTCCTATGCAGAGCTAACAGACCAGTGGGAAAACTGTGATGCTATTGTTCATTCCTAGATCATGAATTCTGTCAGCAAGGATCTACTAAACAGTATTGTGTATGGCTCCAGTGCACATGCAGTTTGGGACGATTTGCAGGAGAGATTCAACAAGGTGAATCGAGTTAGAATCTTCCAGCTGCACAAGGAAATAACAACTTTATCCTAAGGTACAAGTTCTGTATCTATTTATTTTTCAAAGTTGAAGGAATTATGGGATGATTATGAGATGCTTGTACCAAGTCCTAGCTGTGGATGTCCCAAATCTAAGGACTATGTGCAACATTTGCAAGACCAAAGAGTACTACAATTTCTCTATGCCTTAATGGATCGTATGATCAGACTAGAAGGTAGATTCTTCTAAAATCTGTTGATCCTACAATTAATCAAGTGTATGCTATAATAATTGAGGACGAAGGTGAGAGATCCATGAGTGTGCATAATGTCACTGATGACAATGGAGGTCGTGAGCCATTGGCTATGCAAGCCGGCAAGGCACGTGGTCCTCTACACCACAAGACACCACTAGTGTATGATCATTGTCATATGAAGGGTCATACTAAGAGTCAGTGCTGGAAAATCATTGGTTATCCTGGAGATAAAGGGAAGAAGAAACAAGGTGGTTTTAGAGGCCAACCATTTGCTAATGCCAACAATGCTGGAACATGTCTAGGTTGCTTTCAGCAAGGAAGACAGATGTCCAAGGGACCTTGTGATGTAGCTGATAGCAAAGGACCATATTTCACTAAAGACCAATAGAAACATCTTGTTAACATACTTAACAAAGATGCAGAAGAGCAAAATGCTAACATGACAGGTACAATTACTTGTCTAATGTCAGGTGTTCCTTGTAGAGAGTGGATTGTAGACTTTGGAGCAACACATCATATTTCATCAAGTTTAAGCTTACTAGAACAAGGTACGCAGGTATATAATTATAGCAGGAACAAGTATACTTACCTACAGGAGACAAGGCAAATGTGACACATATTGATACAACAACTATATTGAAGGAAGGAACAGTTACTAATGTTCTTCATGTGCCAGAATTTAAGTTTAATCTTTTGGCAGTGTCGAAATTAACCAATGAACTATCTTGCTCTGTCAAATTTTCCCTGATTTTTGTATATTTCAGGACCTTCACAGTGGTAGGGTGAATGGAATTTATAGAGAGGAAGATGGGTTTTATGTGTTGATGGTAAATAAAGTCAGCTCAAAGGAAAATGAAGCAATAATTGCAGCAACTACTTATGGAAATGAAGAAGCATACAAGCTGTGGCACATGAAATTGGGTCATCCATCACAAGCTATCATGAAGGTAATATCACCGATAAAATACCATAATGGTAGTTCTATAAATGATAAATGTTCCACTTGTCTTATTGCTAAGCAAATTAGATTGAAGTTTCCTACTAGTAGTTCAAGAAGTGTATCTCCTTTTGAACTTGTACACATGGATCTTTGAGGTTCTTATAAAATTCCTACTCTTGATAAGAAGCATTATTTCCTGACTATTGTTGGTGATTATACCATATTCACTTGGGTATATTTGTTACAGTTAAAGTCTGATGTGATTGTGCTATTGCAACAATTCTTCAACATGGTCAAAATTCAGTTTAGAGTCATGGTTAAAACATTAAGGTCAGATAATGGCACTGAGTTTTTCAACTCTCAGTGCACCAATCTCCTACAACAGCTTGGTATTGTTCACCAAACTAGTTTTGTCTATACCCCTCAACAAAATGGTATTGTTGAGAGGAAACACATACACATTTTAGATACAGTCAGGGCACTCAGGTTTCAGGGTGGGTTTCCTTTGAAATATTGGGGTGTTTGTGTGAAGGTTGCAGTCTATTAGATCAATAGAATGTCATCTGATGCATTAAATGGAAACATTACATTTGAGCTTTTGTATAAAAAGAAGGCAAGTCTAGAACACATTAGAGTTCTAGGATGTTTGTGTTATGCCATTGAAATACCAAAACCTGAAAAATTTGGTGACAGAGCTACAGCTTCAGTTTTGATGGGCTTTTCTGAAACTCAGAAGGGATATATACTCATGAACATAAAGACCAGTCAGTTCTTTGTGAGTCGAGATGTTTCTTTCAGGGAAGCTGAATTTCCTTTTCTGAAAGGCAATTTTGAAAGTACAATGATGTTGAAACATGGAATCTCATGGATACCACTCAAGTTGCACCTGCTCCTTTAGAATAATCAGATGTTCATGTTCTTGTTCCTAATGATTCTCCTGCAGATGTATCCACATGTGGAGTTCATGATCGCACTCCTGTTGTTGTAGATGCATGTCGTGCTTCTCCTACTAATGATTCAAATATAGAAGGTACTGCTCCAGCTTACACAAGGAAATCCACTAGGAGAGCTCAAGAATCAGTTTGGTTGAAAGATTATGTGACCACACAGAAAGCCAACCTTTACTCTCTTTCAAACTACTTGAGCTATGATGCAACATCTCCTAACTACAAAGCCTATTTGGCTAATTTTTCTACATTGGTAGAACCAAAATGTTTCAATGAGGCAGTTCAAGATACAAGAAGCTATGAAGCTAGAAGTTCAAGCTTTAGAGGATAACAAAACTTGGAAGGTGATGTCCTTGCCACCTGGTAAGAATGCTATAGGATCTAAATGGGTGTACAAGATAAAGTACAAAGCAAATGGAGAGGTGGAAAGCTTTAAGGCTCAGCTGGTAGCAAAGGGATATAGCCAAAGAGAGGGGTTGGATTATCATGACACTTTTTCCCCTGTGGAAAAATTGGTAACAGAAGGTTTGTCATTGCTTTGGCTGCTTTAAATAACTGGAATCTTTTTCAAATGGATGTGTACAATGCTTTCTTGCAAGGTGATCTTTATGAGAAAGTCTATATGGACATGCCTGAGGGTTTCAGAAAGCAGGGAAGAGTGATTTGTGGAGAATGAAAACTTGTATTCAATTCATTAGCTAAGTCATACATATATACAGAAAACTGTAACTAACTTCTCTAACAAAATATCTAACAACTAACTTAATACAGCTGGCATGTCATGCCTTTTAGCATTAACAGTGTAACTAACTAGTCGACTAATAGCTGCAACTAGTTAACCAATTTCTGATTTAGCTAAAATCTAATAAAATTTACAAACATTTTTTTGAAATTTGAAGAAATTTTAGCATGTAAGAGAGGATTTTGGTTGTGAATAAAAGAATAAATCAATTAGAAATTTGAGAAAAAACATGGAAAAGAAGAAATGGCAAAAGAAAGAGGGAGGAAGAAAGGTTCCACCAATTGTGGGACCCACAGTGAAATTTAACGTTTTTTTAATTTTTCACTTAATTTTTAGGGCTAAGGATTGAAATGATCCTCTTTTTATATACATTAAGGACTATTTGGATAAGGTGATATATATAAACGACCAAAATAATTCTACCTCCATATATGAAAGACCATTTTGATAATTTTCTCGCCCTCCCTCCCTTTTTTCATACTATTAATTTTGGAGACACTGATGCTATAGTACTAATCTCTTTTGTGGTTTGAGATATTACAATCACCTTCCTTATAATTATATTTTTATAACGAAACTAATTAAATTAACTTATAAATTATCTATAATATTCCAAAACTACTCTTATTTCCCAGTTTTTATTAGAATTTTAGCTTCTTATAAACACTTTGTCAATTGGTAGAGGATTATAAGGAATGATAAGTGATTACTTGATATATTAAACATTCCCTCTTTATACACCCAAAAGTTGCCAATAAAACCAACCATTAGGGCTATTCAAGAGGGCAATTCAAGAGACAATAAATAGAGCATAAATGCTCATAAAACTAGAAACGTTTTTGCCTTAATTAGCAAAATAATTTTGTCTTTATAAATCATTTAAAAGTTTGAAATATAAAAGAATTTATTTCAGAAGATTCTTGAATATATTACTTCTTCTATTTTTTTTACCTTTTTCCAGATACGATTAATTAGTCTGGCATAATAGGGACCACAAATTTATTTAACACAAGCTTCCCATTATGATAATAAATCGCAAAATAATGAATTAACCACATCGTAATAAACTACAGATTATTCGTAAAAAAAAAACCTATATGGAATTAACCTGCATATCACGAACAATAATGAACTTATATGCAAAACATAATATCATTTTGATATAATTCAATTACAACACTAACACTTGTCCCTCAAATTCTTCGAACCAACACGCTATACCCTTCCAATTCTTATCTAACCATGCAATATTCTAATATAAATCTAACCCCCTACTTATTAATCAAGGACATTGGATTATTACTTAATTCAATGTTAGTATTGTAATTGAATTATATTCGGAAGTCTAGTAATATATTCAAAATTTCAGTGATGTATCCGAAATCTATAAATTTTAAGGGATTTTTATAATTTGAAAAAGAGTAGGGAAATAATATAATTAGCTTTTAACACTATGATATTTTAGGTAAATTATAAATTTTAATAATAAATATTGTAGGCATGACTCATTTTATGTTTTTGGTAAATATAAATAATTTTACTTGTTGGTAAATTAACACTGGCTTTCTTAATCACAGTGGTTTATTGGTTGAGGAGTTTTTTTCCTAACCACCATGTCAAGGGTTCAAGGCTGGTAAACCAAAGAAAATTAATGTTATTAGGCACTTTATAATACCTTTTTAATTGTTTTTAAATAATATTTTCTCTATTTGATTACATATTATTGGTTTTTTTTTGTTTTTTATTGTAGAAAATTGGAAACTTGTTAAATTTAATTTTTGTTATATTTGAATAGGCACAAATAATTTTCAATTAATTTAACTTCATACTTTTGGAGTTTTTTCTTGCAAACATTTATATTTATCAAAAAAATTAATCGTTCCATAACATAATTACATGTATTAATTGTTAAGCTAAATTTTATACTGCTATTTTTAATTAACTCTAATATAATCACGGACCATTAAAATATTTTAAACTTTATTTTTAAATAATAAAATATTGCATGGCCCATTTTATGTATTTAGTAAATATAAATAATTTTATTTGTTGATAAATTAAAGTTGGCCTTCTTGATCATAGTAGTTCACTAGTTGAAGAGTTTTCCCTTGACCACTAGGTCAAGGATTAAAGGTTGGTAGACATAGAAAAATCGACTATATAGGTATCTACCAACCTTGAACCCTTAACCTAGTGGTCAAGAGAAAACTCTTCAACTAGTGAACCATTATGATCAAGAAGACCGATGTTAATTTACCAACAAATAAAATTTACTAAAAACATTAAATGGCCCATGCAAATAATATTTTATTACTTAAAAATAAAGTTTAAAATATTTTAATGGCCCATGATTATATTAGAGTTAATAAAAATAGCACTATAGATTTAGCTTAACAATTAAAACATGTAATTAATTATGGAACGATTAATTTTTTTGATAAATATGAATGTTTACAAGCAAAAACTTAAAAAGTCTGAAGTTAAATTAATTGAAAATTATTTGTGCCTATTCAAATACAACAAAAAGTAAATTTGATAAGTTTTCAAATTTTACAGTAGAAAACTAAAAACAATAATTTGTAATCAAATAGAGAAAATATTGGTTAATTTTTTTAAAAAAGGAATTATAAAATGCTAACATTAATTTTCTTTGGTTTACCAGCATTGAACCCTTGACATGGTGGTTAGCAAAAAACTCCTCAACCAATAAATCATTGTGATCAAGAAGACTGGTGTTAGTTTATCAACAGGTAAAATTATTTATATTTACCAAAAACATAAAATAAGTCACGCCTACAATATTTATTATTAAAATAATTTACCTAAATCCCATAGAAAAACATATATTCGTATTGGTAGATCGATAGTGATAAAAGTTATTTGGAATAAATTGAACATCGATTAATAAACAAATCATGTCCTTAACTGACTAGAAAAAGAAAAAATTAATATACAAATATGATTATAATTATCCTAGATGTATCATTTTTAGTGGTCATGCCGCAAAGAATAATAGAGATCTTAATTAGACATTTTTTTAAAAAACAATTAGGTTTCATCAATACCCCAATTAATCATGTAAGTGTCTCTATCATAAAAATTAGATTTATGGACCTCCTTTGTATAACACAAAGAAAAAACTAAAACTAAATTAAAAAAGAACATTAACTCTTTTTTATTATGTCAAAAAATAGTGACAACGGTAACTCTTTTTATTTTCTTTCTTATCCTTAATGAAATTTAGTGAAGCACTGAAATTTTGTTAAAACATATGAAGAACAAAATATTTTTAGGACTATTTATTTGGGTCATTAAGATATTTTGGACTTTATT
Organism: Solanum acaule; assembly: GCA_036250505.1. NCBI lineage: Eukaryota > Viridiplantae > Streptophyta > Magnoliopsida > Solanales > Solanaceae > Solanum > Solanum acaule. The sequence continues at coordinate 11,429 of JAJOOR010025017.1, read as the reverse complement.
TTTAAGTAATTAAATATTGTTGACCTAACTCATTTTATGTATTTAGTAAATATAAATAATTTTACCTATTGATAAATTAACACCGATCTTCTTGGTCACAGTGGTTGATTGGTTGAGGAGTTTTCTCCTGACCACTAGGTCAAGGGTTCAAGAGGGGTAAGCCGAAGAAAATCCTTGGTTAATATAGGTATTCTAAAATACCTTTTTAAAAATATTTTTTCTCTTTGATTGCATATTACTATTGTTTTTTGTTGTTTTTTTAAAAGAATTAAAAAGGTATTATATAGAATACCTCAATATTGTTACGCTTTTTCTGTTTACCAGCCTTAAACTCTTGGCCTAGTGGTCAGGAGTAAACTCCTCACTCGTCCACCACTATGACCAAGAAGGTCGGTGTTAACTTACCAACAAATAAAATTATTTATATATACTTAATTGCAAAATATCTTAATTGCCCAAATAAATAGGCCTACAAATATTTTGGTCTTCATATTTCAACAAAATTTTAATGCTTCACTTAATTTAAACAAAGGATTAGAAAGAAAACAAAAAAGAGTTACCATTTTCATTATTTGACATAGTAAAAAGAGTAAATGTTTGTTTCTAATTTATTTATAGTTTTTTCATAGTATCATGACAGGGAGGTTCTTAGATCTATTCTTATGGCAGAGACAATTTTTTTCATAGAGTGAAAATGTCATTAAACGCAACCCAACATTCATAATATGAAAATCAAAACTAGAATAACGAAGAAAAACCATTGTAATGTACGTCTGTTATTCCTTGATGATTGGTGTTACTGCATCTTGAGATCCTAATTGCTATGGTTCAGCTACATCACAAGGAGCAATTGTGAGAAATATCTATTCTAAAACAATCATTTGATTTGGTGCATTCTTTGAGTGCAGTTATGTATTGTTAAAATCTATTTATATTTTTGATATATGTTATCATCGATTGTTTATTGTGTTTCGCTTATAATATTATTTTGCAGTTGTTACTATTCCTTTTCTTAATATTTGATACTGCTTTTCTTAATAGTTGCCATTAAGAAAGAGATTGTGGAGGGACAAAAATATGTTGGAACCCCAAACTACAAGTTGTCATGCCAATGACAGTATTGGAAATAATCTGAATATATGCAAGTAAAAGGAACTACTAATTCTCCCTCTTTGTAGAACCCTACCTAATGGTGGCCAAGATTGATGGCCGATGTCGATGAAGGTCAACCATTGACGATGGTTGACTCTTTTTTACTTACAAACCCTACTATTTCCCATTCCTAAGTGGGAATAATAACTCCTCACAAGCTTCACAGAGGGTGAATAAGAATATTACTTTTTCCAATGTCAAGATGCAGGAACAACAACATTTTGAAGGAAATATGGGAAAATCAAAATCTAAGGGGCAATGTAGTGATATTGTGGTGTCAACGAAAATCATTTTGGAGAAAAAAGAAGAGGTTACAACGCAAAATCAGCAACAAAGCTAACAAGACAAGCAACAACATGTTTGTTCAATTCAAAAGCAAGTAGATGCAAGCAATCAAAGTTCTTCATATAGATATCATAGTGGGTCAAGTGAGAAGCATAGGGAGCAACAACATCAACTAGGCACAAGAGACGATACGATACAGGGGCAAGCCAATCAAGGATCTAAATGTTTGGCAATAATGAATATTCCAACCATAATTCAAATGACAAACCAGGAGTATGGGAAAATTAATGGTACTTCACCTCACAAGGTCTTATATGACATTATATCTCATTTTATAGTTGAGGATTCCCCTCAGAAACAAGCACATTCAAGCATTTCAGATCACAAGAAAGATAATACTATAAATAGTGAAAGAGTGGATAGTACAGATGATGGAGAAAGTCAAAGAAAAATCAATAAAATAGTCAGAATTGGGAAGAATGGTGGAAATACAGTAGGATCTCAGCCTACCAGAACATTGCCAAAGAGGGGGTTACAAAAGAATAAGTCTCAAATTCAATTTTATTGCTTTAATGGAACCTTTTCAAAATGCTAGTCACATCAACAAATATATAAGAAGATTGGGGATGAATTTTGCCAAAGCTAATTTTAATGGAAAAATTTGTGTGAAGGAGGGTATCAAGTGGATATTGTACTGGATTTAGCCAAACAAATTCTAAAGCTTAATGATACTCATTTAAACAAAGCTTTCTAAATTACTACAGTTTATGCCAAATATGATAGCTTGCAGAGATTGCACTTGTGGGACTATATTGATTGTCCAATTCCTCTACTATGCAGCCAGGTGATACTGAAAAATTTGCAAATTGCATTGGATTGTTTGACCTTACAGAGGTAAATTACAAAGGTAGTCCATTTACTTTGTGGAATAGTAGAGTAGTGGAGGATTACATTTTTGAAAGGCTAGACAGAATCCTAGTAAATCAAGAGATGCAAAATTGGTTTAATCAATTGGAAGTTGAACATCTTTCAAGAACTGGATCTGATCATGCCCCTATACTTCTATCTTGTGAAGAAAATTTGGTAAATATTATCAAGGCCTTCAAATTCTTGAATTTTTGGGTAGAACATGAATCATTCAAGCGAGTGGTTGCATAGACTTGGTCAGGTTGACAAAATTAAAAAAGTAGAAAGTTGTCTCAAGTGGTGTTTGGTAATATTTTCAAACAATTAATTATCAGGAAAGACACTGTCAAAATTAAGGAGATTTGTTTGTAAATGACTCATCCAATGGGAATAGAGAAGTCATGTAGAAGGCACAAGCAGAGTTTAAGAAATATCTACACTATGAGGAGGAGTACGGGAACCAAAAAGCAGAAACTATGTAGTATGAAAAAGGAGACAAAAATAATAGATTCTTTTACAGTCTAGTGAAGAGGAGAAGGAAAAGATTAATTTGACAAAAAGTCATAATGCACAGGTGATATGCTAGAGGATAAAAACAGATTTTTGATGAAGGTGTTAAGTTTTATCAAACACAGTTTACTTAAGAAAGGGATGCTACAAAGTTTTCTCTTCTAAATCAGATTCCACATATTCTGACAGAAGAGGATAGTGCTTCTCTTGACATTACTCCTACAAAGGAAAAGGTGAAAATGATGTATTTAATCTTAATGGGGGCAATGCAAGTTGTCCAGATTGTTTTACAGGTCTTTTTTATCAGTATTACTGGGATATAGTTGGTGACGATGTATGGAAATTGGTCTTTGCCTTCTTTGAAGGAAATACATTACCAAGATTTATTACTCATACTAACCTGGTATTGCTGCCTAAAAAAATACCCGCACTCTTTCTTTGATCCAAGGCCTAAAAGCTTGAGTAATTTTATCAATAAAGTTATTTACGGGATGGTGCATGAAAGATTGGAGATGGTAATTCTAAGGATGATCTTTTCCAACCAATCGTGATTTGTAAAAAGAAGGAACATTATTGAGAATATTTTACTTACTCTGGAGATTGCATTTGATATCACCAAAAAGGAAAACCAACCAATATTATTATAAGCTTGATATGATCAAGGCTTATGACAGGGTATCATGGTTCTTTTAGATGAAAGTCTTGAGAAAAATGGGATTCTCAGAGAGCTTTGTTGATATCATCCGAAGGATTATAGCTAACAGTTGGTACTTTGTATTGGTTAATGGGTAGACTAAAGGTTTCTTTCACTCTACTAGGGGTTAAAATGGGGAGACCCTTTATCTCATGCTTTATTTATTCTCAATGTTGAAGTTCTATCTAGGGCATTAAATTCTTTATTTGATGATAGCCAATATGTTGGTTATGGTATTCCTAAATGTAGTGCAAATCTTAACCACTTAGCTTATGCAAATGACCCAATTATTTTTGTTGCTGCACATGAAAAATCCCTTCAAATAATAATGAAGGTATTGGACAGATATGAATCTCAATCAGGGCAATTAATCAACAAAGAAAAAAGTTCTTGGTACATGCATCAGAATACTAGTGCACAACTAGGAGGTTTAGTTGATAGATGTACTGGTATCTCAAGGGCCCAATTTTCAATCAATTATTTAGTTTGTCCTATCATCCGTGCTAAGAAGAAAAAGAGTGATTACAATGAATTCATCAAGAAGGAGAAGAATAAACTCCAAACATGGAAAGGAAATATGTTGCCATTTGGTGGTACTTACAGGGTGGAAAATTATTAGGATATGCCAACAATAGCTAAGAAAATACTCAACATGGATAAAATAAACATGCCTTTCTTGAGGATGATACATCTGGAAAATTGATGAAGTGTGGTCATAGGTTCCAATCACATAGTTTTCTATTGGAACAGAGGATAATTTTCTTTCTTATAGTTTTTCCTGAAGTGAGTTCAAAAAGCCTAATTACTATGCCACCTGGTTAGAGTTTAAGGTGTACAATGGTAATAGTCTTAGGCAAAGCTATGGGTGAATCTCTTTCATGCTCTAATTACTTTTATGTGATTTTTTCATATTTAGGGGTAACATTTACTAATCGGTAACTATTTTATTTTCTAATGTCTCCTTTTGATGTGTGGTATTAATCTCTTAGAGGCTCAGTCTTTCAAAGGAGAAATTAAGAGCAAATTCAATATTTATTAGTTACTGGTTATCCGCTAATTTCAGTACTAATATAGTAGAAAGTTAGGTTCAAATCAAGAACCTAGAGTTTCTCATTTGATTTGTGGTATTAGCTTCTATGAGGCTCATTCTATGGAAAATTAACAATAGGAAAAAGATTTGATGCTACTTGACTACTAAGTTATGGGATTTTTTCTAGGCACAAAAGGGCTTGAATTTCAGCTCATAGATTTACAAATCTACTATCAGAAAGCTATAATTAAAGAAATCTAGGGTAAGGAAAAAATATATTCATAGTAGCTTATCATACATAAGCAAGCTCTAGATTTGCAAGTCAGGAACACAAATAACAGAGTTGAATGAGTGAGAAAGTCACCTGGAGTTAACATAGCTGGAGAACCTCCGAAGGAACCATCTGGTATTGTCAACTCTACGGGAGATTGTCGCCTACCATGAGGTCTTGAGAAGGCCGACTTTCAAAATTTCATTTACCCTAGTTGTCTTCTTTTATAACAACTGCTTGGTTGTTTTTTTGTTTTTTTTTTTTTGCTTTTATTAAATTTTGTTTTCATTTCTTTGGGATGGGCCATCTAAGGCTCAGTCCACATTGATTAATTTTGATTTAATATATGAGGCCCGTGAGCCTCACTTGTTCAATTAAAAAAATGAAAAAAAAAATGTTGCGATGTTAATTAAGAAATACTCATTGAAAAGACTTCATTCATTATTCATTACTAGTAACCCTTTTTGGAGTTTACTCAACTAACACCAAAACTTGCCTTTTTTTGGTTAAAAAAGGAAGTTATATATATGACGCCATAGAAAAGATAAGTTTAGTGTATATACCCCCTTGTCAGTGGGCCCACAATTAAAGAGTTTTGGGCCACATCCCGACCCTGCATAATAGGGTTAACAAAATGAACCTTTCTAACATACAATTTTCCTAGCTTATCTGCCTCCTTCTCATGATAGGCGCACGCTGGTGGAGCTAAGAAGATATTGGGGGCATTAAAAACCTCTCGTTTTAGTCCTTCCTTCGCTAGCTTATCCACAACCCTGTTTTGTTCCCTGTAGATGTGCATCAGTGCTGGTATGCCAAACATTTTCATTAATGACCTGCACTCTACAATTAAGTTAGTGTAAGATAGATAATCTTGGTCCATCCAGTTAACGATGTTTAAAGAGTCAATGTTGATGACTAAAGGGGAGAAGTTGTGTTCTACTCCAAGTTTAAGGCCCATTCTTAGGGATTGTAATTCTGACATGGCCAGAGTTGTTTTTGGGCTGCAGTCACTAAAACCCAGGACTCAATTGCCAGTGTGATCTCTGAAGACATCTCCAATTCCTCCCATCCCAAGATGTTCTTTACTACCCCATCGATGTTGAGTTTATAGGTCCCCATGTCAGGGGGTCCCCATTTAACTCGGATGGTGTTTTTCTTAGGTGCGACTTTCTCTTTTTGGACCACCAACAAGTGATATTCTATGCTTTTACTAATGGTGTAGTCGCTGTTGATATGGTTTGTTACCTTGTTAAACATATTACTGTTTCTTGTAAGTAAAATATTCCATAAGCAAAATGGTGAAAGGGTTCCCCAATTGATGGTGTTATTGAAGGGCTTATTCCTCACGTAGCTCCAAAAAGGGATCTAGTTACTAGTGCTGACATTTATGGCCTGGATGTTCTTCTTGTGTCTAATAATGTTGTCCTAGAAAGTAGTAGCATTAGGGCACCCAAAGAAGATGTGGTTGATATCTTCTTTCGAGGATCTACAACAATGGCAGTTGGGGTTCACATTGATCCCCTCTTGGTGGAGGGATTGACTGGTAGGAAGTAGCCTATGTTGGAAGAGCTAGAGAAAGGTTTTAATTGTGTTCGGGACTTTGGCAGTCAAGATCCAGTCAAAGTGGGTCCCTTATATTTGGTTCTTGCTCAAGTTGTCGTTGGTGATGAGGTCATAAGCACTACCAGTAGAGAAAAGCCCATCGCTAATTAGGCCTCATATTAGGGAGTCTTTTTTGGAGCTATTGTGTGGGATGTGGTAGTCTATAATGGAAGCTTTGTGGTCCTCGCTCAGATTGAAATAGAGGATGTCAAAATTCCATTTTCCATTCTCATAAATGTCCCTAACTTTGAGGTTTTCCTCTTTCTCTGTAAAGGGCCCAAAGATGATTTTATCAAGGGAAGGGGAATGAGGAATCCAACTGTCCTTAATGAAGGAGAATTTATCTCCATTGTGGACTACCCATCTAGATGCCTTTTGACACACTTCCCATCAATTTTGAATGTTTTCCAAGTCTTATAGACCACCTTTTTCCTGCCTGCGACGTTTGAATTTTTGAAATATTTACTAGTGAGGACTCTACTCCAAAGGCTATTTGGGCAGTTAAAGGTTCTCCACGCCAAAGCTGAGTACAATAATTTAACCCTAACGTCGCACTCTTGAATGCCGAGTGTCCCATTTTCCTTGTTCCTAGTGACAATGTCTCACCAATAAGGTACACTTTCCTTTTCTCAGTTTTGATGCCCTAGATGAAATCCCTTTGGATTTTGTTAATGGATTATGTGGTTATAAAGGGAAGGCTAATGTACTGCATAACATGTGAGGGGATACTATTGAGCATTGCCTTAGCTAGAACAGATCTGCCTGCTAAGTTAAGTAACTCGGTTTTCCATCCCGCCAGCTTGATGTTCATGTTATCAGTAATGATTTGGAAGTCACTACTGGTCGGCCTTTCTTGGAAAAATAGGGAAATCCAGGTACTTCCCGAAGAAGTTGCTGGCATTTATTTTTAGGAGGCTCGAGCAGATGTTGGAATCATTGGTAAAGCAGTGCCTACAGAAGATTACTTTAGACTTACCAAAATTGATTTTCTAGCCGGAATATTTATTGAAACTTTCCAAAGTCTCATTGATTGTTGCACAATTCCATGTGTCAGCTTTGGAGAAAAGTGTTAGGTTATCTGCGAAAAATAGATGAGAGACTTTGGCCCAGAGGTGGTTGTTTTGATAGGAGTCCATTCCTTAGCCTGGACCTTGTGGTTAATACTCCTAGACAACCTTTCCATGCACGCACAGAATGAAGAGGTATAGGGATATGGGATCCTCCTGTTGGATGCCTCTAGTAGGCGCAAAAGAGTCAGTTTTCCCCTAATTACAATGACTTAGATGGAGTTAGAGAAGACACCAGACATGATGAGAGAATTGAGTTTTGGGGGAAATTGAAGAATAACAGGGTGTTTCTTATGATCGACTACTCCAGCTTGTCGAAGGCTTTTTCCAAATCAATTTTAAGATCAGATTAGGGTTTTACCTTTCATGTACTTAAAGTGGGAGATGTACTCATGGACTATAACAACATGATTTGAGGCTCTTCTGGATGAGAGAAAATTGGCTTGACTAGGACCAGTGATATTTTAGAGGTGGGGTTTCATGCGATTCACAATGATTGTTGTCACAAGTTTATATCTCGTGTTATAAAGTCCAATTGGCCTAAAGTTCTTGAGCATGGTGGCATTTTGGATCTTAGGAATAAGGCACAGAAGGGTTAGGTGATGGTTTTCTCTCCAACTAGGTCCCAATATTTTTGATAGCGACGAGGGTGGAGGCCATCTGGCCCTGGGGCTTTCAGGGGCTTGAAAGACTTGAGTGCATTGAGCACTTCTATATCAGTGATTGGGAGGTCCAAGAGGTCCCTTGGGAAATGCAACTTGTTTTAGCTTGCTCCCCAGAGGAAGATTCCTGGAATGAGAGTAGTTAGTGGTATAGAGCTTGATGAAGTAGTTAGTTGTGTTATCCCTAATGTCCTTATTATCCAGGTAGCTTCATCTTTGAGGGAAGTGATTTTGTTCCTCCTCCTACGGTTCTAGGTGGAGGTGTGGAAGAACTTGGTATTGGCATCCCCCTTGCCTAACCAATTAATTCTTGACTTGGTTCTCCTAAACACCTTTTCCTCTTTGAGTAAGTTTTCATAATAGAGGAGGAGAACGTTCTCTAGGTCTTGAAGTAAGAGGCTATTGTGGTACCTAGGAGAGTTTTTGATGTCTATGATTCTGGATAGAGTTCTCTTCATACTCCTGAAGATATTGCCAAATGTAGATTTGTTCCATGTGATCGTCTCTTCCTTGAAGAGGCTGACAACTTTGTCAAGGGTATTGGTGTTGTCAAAAAAAAATTTAACAATGCTTTGGAAAGATGGATGCCCACACCACATGGGTTCCATTCTGAAGGGCTTGTTATTGACATTGACAACACTGCCTTGGAGATTAACAAGAAGTGGGAAGTGGTGAGATTTGGTTCTTGGTAGGGGGGAGACTAGGGCCTTAGGAAACTGGTTTATCCAGTGGGTATTGGCCACACACCTATCAAATCTTTCCAAAATGAGGCCATTTCTATTCCTAGAACACTTATTGGTCCAAGTCTATTTACAACCTTTATATCCCAGGTCCACCATCCCACACTTATTGAGGCAATTCCTCAAATGGTTAATTCGAGAATTATTTATGCTTGGTCCACTAAGTTTTTCTTTGTCATGTAGGACTTCGTTGAAGTCTCCTCCAATTAGCCAATCAGTTTTGTGAGTCTCAACAATTTGGCACAATTCATCATAAAGATTCATTCTCATGTTAAAATCTGGACTAGCATAAATAACAGAGAAAAGCCACGAATTTAAGTTAGGAAGTACCTTCACCATCACATGGATCCCCTTGCTCGGGAATAGTTAGGCTGTCAATCTTCACAATATCTTCCTTCCACATGATGATAAAGCCACCAAAGAGTCCATTCGTTGTAGACTGGATATGAGTATCAAATTTCAAAGTCTTTGTAAGCTGCTTATGGTCAGTTATTTTTGTTTCTAGCAAAACCAACATAGCAAGTTTGTGGGTTTGGACCATAGCGCACATGGATGCCTGAACTTGACATTATTGGCCCCTCTCGCATTCAAGATAATGAACTTTATTAGTGCCTGTTGAGATGGTGGTTGTTCTAGTGAGCTCTTGGCTCCTTCACATCTCTCAATGTATTGAGGCATATGACTGATGGTACCGCCTCCTATTCGTTCATTAAGTTTAAGGTGCATTTGGTAATTTGTTCGGGGCATTGGACCACAATCGCTCTACTGGTTGCTTCTTCTAATTCTTTGAGGAGCATTTTCTCCAATGTAAACATCCCCGTATTTTGTTCCCCAAGCATTTCAAAAATTTCCTCTAATTTCTTATTGCTTTGCCTTAAGAGTTGTTACGTTGAGGTTTATCCCCTTTTCTTGTTTCCTGTCATGCCTCATGCGCGTGTTATAGGTTTGCGATATGATTTCTAGAGGTATCTACGACACGAAAGTCAAAATTTGGGAACTGTCTAGGTATGACATAAGCAGAAAAAAGGGAAGATCTGGAATGTTTGGACCATAAGTACACTTAGGTAAAAAAAGAGATTATGATGAAAAATCTATGGAAAATTGAAATGAAAAAGAGAGTTTTGTGAAATAAAAAGGGGTTTCAAATAAAATGATTGACAAATCAAAGTTTAAGTTCTCACATGAAAAAAGATGAAAAGAACTTGAGAAGAAGTGAATATGATTGCAACAATTGTCCTAACCCAGTGGTACCCCTAGATGTAACATGAAGTATAGAACCCCGAAGGACTCCATACAAGCCACTTAGCTCTGAAAACATAAGAAATAGAACAATAAGAGGAAAACAATATTCCAAGTCCAAAACATTTTATAAAAGAAAAGCGAAAGTGTAAAATGCTTGTCTCATCATAGCCATCTAATACAATAGAATGAGATTGGGCCTAGCCCATACATCTTGTCCAAAAGAGAAATACATGAAAGAAGCTAAAAAAATAAAACTACGTCCTCGAAGCATGAGGACTCACCAAAGCTCGGAAATATCTCAAGTCAATCTCTATCCACGAAACTGATGACCCTGACTGTCGGACCCTACATTTGGGGAAATGTAGGCAAGAGTATGAGTTAGTGCAAAACAATGTACGAAGTATGATAGCCATGCATAATACATTGAAATCATGCTAAAAGGGATATTTCATTTCATGACATGCAATTGACCAAGCTAAAACATGACATAAGAGATTAGAAAACATAAGTCATAAAACTATGGTCAATGCAAGCTCACATCACCTTTAAAACCTTTGAACTCATATACCATACTTCTTGAAGTAACCTTATGTCATTATTAATGTGGGAAATTAGCCTTAACCGACATAAAGACCATGTGAGCTATAACATGATCCCCCGGTGTCTCCCACACCCAAAAGAGTTGTCCTACTTGCCAAGGTAAAACAATGAACTTCTATCTTAAGTGGACCCACTAGCTAATCAACTTATGGGGCCACATAGTTAAGAGAAACCTGACTCTACTAATGGGAGAGCTTCCATCTCATGAGATAGCTTCTAGGAACCCAACCTCTACTAACGGGAGAGCTACCATCTCATTATCAATATCCTCTCGGTGCTAAGCATAAATCACACCCAAAAGAGTCGTCCTACTCTTCCTCTTCTTCTTCTTCCTCTTCTTCTTCCCCTTCCTCTTCTTCTTCCCCTTCCTCTTATTCCTCTTCTTCTTCTTCTTCTTCTTTTTTTCTTCTTCTTCTTCTTCTTCTTCTTCTTCTTCTTCTTCTTCTTCTTCTTCTTCTTCTTCTTCTTCTTCTTCTTACTCCTATTCTTCCTCCTCCTCTTTTTCTTCTTCTTCTTCTTCTTACTCCTATTCTTCTTACTCATATTCTTCCTCCTCCTCTTCCTCCTCCTCCTCCTCCTCCTCCTCCTCCTCCTCCTCTTCTTCTTCTTCTTCTTCTTCCTCCTCTTCTTCCTCTTCCTCCTCTTCCTCCTCTTCCTCTTCTTCCTCT